>JAOUQZ010000041.1:12032362-12053195 GCA_028564935.1 Neosilurus hyrtlii
AAAATGAAGACTTTGGAGTGGCCTAGTCAAAGTCCTGACCTGAATCCTGTTGAGATGCTGTGGCATGACCTTAAAAAAGGCGGTTCATGCAAAAAACCCTCCAATGTGGGTGAATTACAACAATTCTGCAAAGATGAGTGGGCCAAAATTCCTCCACAGTGCTATAAAAGACTCATTGCAAGTTATTGCAAATGCTTCATTGCAGTTGTTGCTGCTAAGGGCGGCCAAACCAGTTATTAGGTTTAGGGGCAATCACTTTTCCACACAGGGCCATGTAGGTTTGGATTTTTTTCTCCTTTAATAATAAAACCCTTCATTTTAAAACTGCATTTTGTGTTTACTTGTGTTGTCTTTGACTAATATTTAAAGTTGTTTGATGATCTGAAACATTTTAAGTGTGACAAACATGCAAAAAAATAAGAAATCAGGAAGGAGGCAAAAACTTTTTCACACCACTGTATGGCCAGTAATTTCAAGGAAATGGGTGTAAATGGTTACCTATTTGAACCAGAGAGGGAGGAGTCTTGTGAAGACAGTGACACGTTACGTTTAAATGACTTTGAGGATGAGAATGCTGCCAGATATGGGCGTGACGGTAAGTCCAAAATGGCTTATGCAGATAACGTTTTGCCAACTCGGCTTTCCTGTCATCAGTTGGCATAGGAACAAAAAGAAAAGTTTTCCGCGATTTCTGCACTTGTTGTTTGTGCAGCTCAGCACTGGCCGATAACGTCCCAGTCGTCCCACAAGGGTCAGTGACGGGGCCCAACCAATCCGATGAGTTCGCGTCACTTTCAGGCTGGAACAGCTAATGAGGAAGGCAACATGTCTCTGAGCATACCCAGAGTCACACTTTAAAAACAAGCAAGGACTGATGTTGCCAGAAGGAACCGCTGATGTTATACTTGATCGTTTTAAATCTAAAAAACTAATTCACCACAGGTACTCTTTAAAACAACATGAACATAAATGGCTTACACACACACACACACACACACACAAGACTGTATATAATTGCCAGAGTTTTTGTACATGGTACTTTGTGGTCAATTATTCTCAGAAAATAAGGATGACTCACCATTTTAAAAAAGCCTCTCCACCCAGTGAGAAATTCTCGCTGCTGTTTTATAATAGCTTCTGCCTGGAGGTACTTAAAAATATGCTAAAGGGAGGAAAAGAGAAAAAAGTGGAAGAAAAACTGTGTGTATGTTCAATGAAAATGTATGTTAGATAGTTCAAGTTATGAAAAAATGAATGCTATCAGAAAAAAGAGATGTCCATACCTTGGGACACCGTCGGTTAAGGGTTCGCTGGGAGTCAAAGTAAGTGATGTAACGCTGCTTGATGTCCACTGATACAAGTGACCAATGCACTTCAAGATGAATGGGAATCAACAGAAGATCCTTGCTGAAGATGTCAACCTAAAGTAAAGAACATAATCAAATCTTTTCTGGCAAGCGAGTGCCAAAACATTTCTGCATCATGAGACCTGATTTCCGGGGGAGGCGGTGGTGAATGGTAGTTAATGGAGGGAGACAAATAACATTTTGGTCCCTATTGAATGGCGCCATGATTTTCATGTACTAATTACAATGTTCATCAGTTTAGAAGATCATTTTGTAAGTCAAGAAAGGTATAGTCTGTCGTAATTACACTGTTGAAACATAAATCATTAAAATATACATCACCGGAATAGAGCAATCTGATTGAACCACTTTCTAGGGATTAAAAAACCTTATTCCAAGTGGATCGTGCTTCAATCAAAATGACAGACACACTTTCACAGTTACTTAGAGCAGGCGGTGATGTCACTGCCCTACATTAAAATGGAGAAATAGGCCAATAAAATCAAATTTTAGCTAACTCGACTTGGGTTTCCATGTAGTATACATCAAAACCTAAGGAGTTGAAAAACCCACTGTTATGGAGTGTGGTTTACTTAAGTTTCTGTGAAGTAGATAAAACTGAGTTTTAAAAAATGGTAGCTACACAGCTCATCTGATCGACCCATGTAATTATTAAAATAAATAAAAAACTATAAAAATCTTTATTTTGTTTGTCTTTTTTCCCCACGTAATGTACACTAAAACAATTATATGCCTCAGGTTCAGTTGACGCCTCTGAATTGAATAGACTATTCAGTAAAATCATCGTTGTCACATAACTGTTAACTAGAAAGACAACAAAAATGTGGCACAAGTGATGTCACGGCTTTTTTCTCACCACAGGAACATGTGATGTAAACTTACTCATACCTGCGCTTCCCAGCTAATGAACAGACCAGGAGTGAATAGATTTTTGTGTATGGAAAAGAGTGAAGATTACTAGCTACTAGAAAGCAAGGTATGCTCACTGTTGGTGATGTATACTGTAAGGGGTACGCCGTTAACTGAGCACTGAGTGTTTCGTTACTGCGACTTTCCTGACTTGCAGAAATGTTTTTAAACTGGCAAACATCATACATAGAAATCATGGTGCAACTCAAAAGGGAACCAAAAAATATATAACCATTAACAACAATATATATATATATATATATATACACACAGACACACATATATTTTTACAAAATATTGCTCAGTGATGCTCAAGTGACTTTGAAGGTTCTATGTACTCTTAACACAAATATAACCTGTGTCTGACTGAACGGCTGCAGGTACATTCTCACCTGCTTTTTAAGTACATTCAAATACAGCAACACCTCTCAGCAAACTGATTCCAAGTCAAAATCTAAAAACATCATTATGTACTTTTCTGTCCTTATTATTTCCCCTCAACCACTAATTAAAAAAATTAAAAAATAAAAAACATTCATAATAAAATTCCACATGACTGCTAAATGGTAACTGAGATTAAAGGGAACATAATCTTACATTTTTTGTCCACCGTTTAACTCCTTCATAACCTTTAGTTCTCAGCTTATCATAAAAGAAGCTGTTGAAGAAATGGACCTAAAATAAATTGAAAAAGTTTAAATGTACACATTAAAAAAACTGACACGGTCATACTTTAAATATCAGATATTCAAACAGGGATCCTTTTAAAAATCAGAAGTTACCCCCTCATCATTAAACTGTTAAAACCTAAACTCACTGAGAGTTTCACCTTTTATGGTACGTTCACTCTGAATGTAGCGAAATCTGGATATCCTGCTAATGATGCTGTTTAAATTTGTGGACGCACTTTGATGAAAAAACAAACAGTCACCCAGTATGTGCCGTGTCCACTGACAAGTAGGGTATAAGCTAAGGGTATATTTTAAGAAAATAAAATAATTAAAAGCTGTTATATTTATACAAAAGTTATATTTCACTGCAATAAAAACCCCAGACTGTGGCTCTTCATTACTTCTCTTACATCACGGGTAAGAGATTTAAAGTAGAACTGAAGTCCTCTGTTTACATACACAACCAAATAAATATAAAACCTTCTATATATCACTTACCAGCTTTTTATTCATTTTTCCAATCTGTTCATGCCTTAATCTTTTGGCAAACTGTCTAAACTATTCTATTCTAGGTAACTAAATATTAGTAATTCTGTACCCTGATTGGCTAATCTACTCCTTGGATATCAGCTCATATATGGTCCCCTGAACGTCACCATAGGGGAGGGGGAAAAAATAAACACCTCAGAAATGGTCGTGACCCATTCTAAGCAAAATTATTTCAAATTAAAAACATATGTTTTATTTTTAAATATTTCAACAGGGTTTTTTTTTTCCCCACCCAAATGTGACTTTTTCGGAAACGGAAAGTCACGTAATACAGTTTTCACCAATTGCTAACATGCTAAAATGATACGCATAGCACAAATATTCAAACTGACACACAGAGAGCAAAACTCTCTCCAAAACTGTGCGTGGTTTCCAAAGTCTCCAAAACTTTAAACATGGTTTCTGCTGTACACACATTTTGAATTCAAAATGGCACTTTTAAACTGCACTGAACACGGTTCTCTGCATATGACACAACAATTTG
The DNA here is from genome assembly GCA_028564935.1 of Neosilurus hyrtlii. Classification (NCBI taxonomy): domain Eukaryota; kingdom Metazoa; phylum Chordata; class Actinopteri; order Siluriformes; family Plotosidae; genus Neosilurus; species Neosilurus hyrtlii. The sequence continues at coordinate 12,036,343 of JAOUQZ010000041.1, forward strand.
TCATATAGTCGCATGTTTGCCATTTCAAAACACTGCCATTCAAAATGACTCTACATGAGCTAATTGGCCAATACATGTGTCACCTGGCCAAACACCTCAATGGTTAATTGTTACCACTTCAATCAGGAAGTAAGCAATAAAAGGCCTCAAGTGAGCACTTTTTTCCTTACAACAACAATGGAAAATGTTGCAGAGAGGAAGAGGAAGGGTGAGAATGAAAGGGGGAGGAAGAGTGAGAGGTAGAGCTGGTATAGGAGGTCATGGCCTGAGAAGACAACTTGTGATGAAATTGATGTGGGTGTGATTCAGGGATGGATAAGGCACTCGAGGCGCTTCTTCCTTCAACGTCTGGCAAGGGAAGATATCGCCTGTGATGTGGACAAGGCGTTGTGGCCAGACCCATCTGTCCGGCAAGATGCTGATTAATAAATTTTTTTGACTCTTTTTTCCTATATTTTTTCTGCAATTTTCTTTTTCAGTTTACTGTTTTGTGAGCATATTTTTGTTCTCTACTGTGTAAATATATCTGCTGTGCATATGTTGAACTGACTTGTTTAGTGAAAAATAAATGTTTCAACAGCATGTGTGTGTATCTGCAAATATTTCTGTGCATGTGAACAATCTGAAGAATTCTCCACAATGTGAACTATTTTAGTATTATGGCAAAGCATACTAAAGATGAGAGAGCTTTTCATTAAGCCCAACAGTGTGTAGTTGGTTAGACAAAAATCTGGTAATATGAATGAAGTGTGAACCATTTGGTGCAAAAGTTTGATTTTGATACCGCTATATGTAGGTTTGGATGCAGTGCTTCATTTTGCATGATATATGAGGGATTTTGCAGTTTGGTTGTGTGGTTTTAGGAATTATGTTAAGTATTTTGATTAAACCAGCCTTGTTTGCAAAATTGTGTTTCAGCAATTTGAAAAAGCGGTAATATTGCTTCCGCTAGTTCCACTAGCAAACCGGAAGTGACGCTAAATGCTGGTTTTCAAGTCTAGTTTAATTCCATGAAAATCAATAATATACAAAAAGAAAAAGTTTGGATAGTAAGAACATACATCCTTTTTCATTTTTGAGAATGACAGCTTTTGCCAACCAAATGAGATTTTAACGAACTACAGGCCTTCAGCTACCAGCTAGCTCCATGCTTAACTATAAACAGAATTACTTTTCATTACGCATGTATCTAAATTTGAATTAAATAAAATAATAAATGTATGTTATTATTAGATGGAAATGTTTATAAAATAATTAAATAAGAGTGCAGCATGGCTGATCGGCTCCTAAGCACAACATGAACTAAAAATTATCTTGTAAAAATTACATATATTACATACATATACATAAAATCTTGAGTTGATTTTCCGTAGAACAGTGCTCGATACACTGAAGTAGAGCTAAATATAATGTATGTGGGAAAAATATTAGTACTACAATTTCATCCCTGGGATGAAATTGTAGTACTATTATTTTTCCCCACATACATACATACACACACACACACACACACACACACACACTTTGTGTCAGTTGCTAGTTGAAGTTCAGTAGAGTTATTGAGGTCTCTACTGGGCCATACAGAATACTGGGAAGAGAGCAGTGATAAAATATCTTCAGAAAAAGGGAATGGCGCCAAAAACTGAAGACATGAAAAGAACACTTGGTGAGGACACCCCTGCATATTTGACTGTGAAGAAATGGGCTGCAGAGTTAACATGTAGAAGAAGCAGAGCTGAAGATGGCCCAAGGTCTGATTGCCCAAAAGATGCCACCTCCGAGGCTCAAGTTTAAGCTGTCCACAGAATAGTTATGAATGCCAGGAACGTAAAAATTCAACATCTTAGCAACACTTTGGGATTGGTTATGGGTCAGTCCAGCGAATTTTATTGATGTGCAACAAATGAGTAAGCTTTCTGCAAGATGGGTGCCAAAAATGTTGAGTCCAGATCAGAACTTAGCCAGTATGGATATTTCCTGCAAGCTTTTGCATCAATATCAGCAAAATCCTGAACTTTCCCCGAAGGCTTGTGACCCGGGAGGAAACATGGGTTGATCACTTTGACCCAGAGTCCAAAGATCAAAACAAGCAGTGGAAACATCTAGGGTCACCCCTACCAAAGAAGTTCAAACAAGTGGTGTCAGTAGGAAAAGTTATGGCTTCAGTATTTTGGGACTGTGAGGGCATAATTATTACTGACTATCTCTAATGCGGTCAAACTATCAATAGACAGTACTATGCCACCCTATTACGAGAGCTAAGGGAAGAGATTAAGAAGAAAAGTCGAGGGAAGCCTCAGGTGTCTTTTTGCTTCAGGACAGTGAACCAGTTCACACCTCACTGGTGGCTGTTGCTGCAGCAGCCGAGTGCAGCTTCTAACTTCTACCACACCCGTCTTATTTACCTAATCTTGCACCCTCAGACATTCATTTGTTTTCCAAGCTCAAATTGGAACTTCGTGGATGACATTTTGTGAGTGATGTTTTGGTAGGGGTGACGGAAAAAAAAATTGATTCACGTCTGAATCGCAATTCTTATTTATTACCATTCTGAATAGATCCAAATTTTTAACAATCAATTTTTAAGAATACGTCTTTTTCAAGTATTTCCAACCTTACTCACAGCGCGTTCCGTTTGTGACATAGATGTGGAAAAAGAAATACAGCCAGCGCCGTCTTCGTTGAAGGCAAATGCTTGCACTTCGGATTTTACAATTTCCATATAACGAGCTTGACATGATATATGCAGTGTGCAAAATAAAAGTCAAGTATTTCGGGAACACTTCAAATCCCCGAGCGCCCAACTTACACCATCACCCGAAGCTCAAAGAACCGGAGCAGCAGCACGACCAACTCCTAACCAACACACACTCCATCACGTCACTAAACTCCCAACCAACTCTGAACTAGCAAAGCGGATCAGTACATCTAAAAAAACCAGCTGTCAAATATTATAATTTCTTTCTTTCTTATAGAAGAGTTGTTCCTAGCTTATAGAAAAACGTAGTTACTCGTGAATTTAGCACCCTTTGTTTGTGATGGTTATGAATCAAACATCGGTTTGAATCAAGAACCGATTCTGAATTGATTCCTCACCCCAAAAATCGGAATCTATGAAATTTGCATTAAAAATTTTGTTGACATTACTTATTCACATAACTTTTACCAATAGTGGATGTTTGGGTCCACCACAATAACAATAAATAAATAAATAAAATAATCACAGCTTTATCCCCAGATCCAATGTTTTGAATAATTTATCTGCAAAAGTAATTTTATTATTCATTACCTTGTCAGGCACTGAATCCATTACAAGGTCTCCATACATATTCATAACCTACAAAAAATAGAGATGCACAGGAATAAAATAGGTGAGGGATTATACAAGCATTTGAACAGATTCGACTAATTAACCGTAGTATAAATTCACTATACTTGGTCATTGAGCCAGTTTTGTCCATAAAGAGTGCTGAGATCATCCATTGTGAGAACATGGCGCTTGTAGTTAACACTGAAGCCTCGTACCATGCTTGTACCTGGGGACCTCTGGTAGGACTGGATTATCTGATGCACTTCTGCTTTTCTAAGACAACCATTAAGCACCCATTTGCAATAAATCATATGTGCAAAAAATGTTTATACTGAAATATAATGGAAATTCAATAAATCTAGCTTGTATACATGCCAAAAATGTTTATTTTTACATTATTACCTTTGTGTACTAACTGTGTGGACATTCAAGTTTGTGTAGCTGTACCTGTAAGCATGAGAGAAGCTCTCACTGAAAATCTCCTGCAGTTGCTCCACAATATCATCAGTATGTATAGGTATCAGACTGCCATATTTATGAAGGGACTCATCCAAAATGCCTAGGAAACAATAATGTATTTATGAATTGACCAGATAAAATGTCTTGAAGCCAGTTTTGCTATGCCGTAATGTTTACAACCACTGCCAATAATAACAGAATTGTCACAATTAAAGGACCTTTTTTTAAAATACATCACATCAGATAAAGTATAGAGGGGGGAAATTATGAAATTGTGCAATGTAAATATAAATATTAAAAGAAATTTCTACTTTGCTGCTCCGTCTTGAGCCTTGACTTTTCAAGCCATGGCATTTTCTAATGAAAATCAATGTTCTCCATTAAATTTTATCCAACGTTTGCAAAAAACAACTGACAGATCAGTTTTGCAGGATGGATGGATGGATTTTTTCTTAATGATCCAGACTGTTTGTTAGTCATATCACTGAGTTAATATCGCTTTCCTAAAGAAAAGCTTTATCATCCTTTGTTTTGTGTCAAGATGCACTGTCCTCCTAAAAATTTCAATTACCTCATCTTATCAGCAATCCAATTTTCTATCAATAAAAAAAAAAAAGTCAAAGTACACCTCTGCTGTGACTGCCATCCCCCCCCATTCCTTTACCTGACATGTAACCCCATATCATACATGTTTATTTCAGTACCAGACAAAAGTTCCAGCATCATATCATTGGCTATAGCAGTGTAATTCATCCCTGAACATCACTTTCGTCTAATTCTTCCACATTCCATGACTGCTTTTCTTTGTCCCACTGTAAGCTTTTTTTCTTTTGTTTAGTTGTTGTGCTAGATTTACTTTCACTTTTCGATGTGTAAATTCTGTTTCACTAAGCCGATCTCTTACAATCTGTCACAAGCAGTGACACCCCCCCCCCCCACACACACACACACTCATTTGTTTCATTGTGCATTTTCTATTTTCAAGGTTACTGCTTTTCTATGCTGACACTCCGATATCGTCCTGGCCCTACCTGTATGTTATGCTTTTATAATAAAGAGCCACCAACATCTTTTGCCAAACTCTGTGTCGGCTTTCCTTCTTCAAGGAGAATTATAATCATTTTCACTGTTTCAAGTGACAACTCTCTTTATGGAGTCATGTTTTCATGCAATTAGCCAAGTCGAACAGCTTGTCAAGGTCTGTAAGCACTCGTATTTAACAGCTGACTAGTTTCCATTTTCAGATTCGTGCTTGGCATTTGTTTTAAAAATGTGGATTAGGTTTTTTTTCCTATACCATATTTTTTCTATAATAATAATAATAAATATTCCATTAATAAAACTATTTGATTTCATTTGTATGAGATGTTTCATGAAATGAAAAACATCAATTGGTTTCTGTTATATGTATGATTTATTTGATATGAATAGTAAATATCCCAAGTGTGGTGATTTCATAAATTTTGTAGAAGATCGAATATAAAGAAATATTTACATCCAGAAAGCATTGGAAATGTAAATGTTTGACAGGACCGACCTGCCTGAATTGCCAGGTTGCTGAGTACACCCACCAATACACTTGTAGGATGAACTCACTTAATCCCAATGGTCCTAAACATGAGAGCATGTCTTCAGCCTAATCAGGAATTGTCAGGGTGTAATAAGAGGAGTTTCAAGCTGTACCAGTAAATGTGCTCAACATGTATGTGGTAGTCATGCATTCAGAGGTACATCTATGAATTAAAAAATATAGGAATACTTTTATTGTCTAGTCTAGAATTGAATTTTTTTAATAGTTGTTTTCACTGTACAAGAGACCTTAGCTCTTAAAGTTCTGTTCAAATCATTTTAATAATCAGCTACTTACTGTTGTGTATAAATTCTGTGGTGAATTTACCAGGGATTGTTAAAGAACGAACAATTCTGGCTGAATTGTTCTCACTGATTTTCGTGTTTTACTGACTCCCAATGCACTTGATTCAATTAAAACATAAATAAATTTCCTTCCTGAAATGAGTTGGGAGTATCAGAGCAGGGAGAACAAACAAAAATAACTACCAAAAATAAATAAATAAATAAATAAATAATAAAACATAAAAAAAAGTAGGGCAAGGGGTCCAAGTTCAGGGTTGGCACCCTGTGTTTATAAAGTATTCATTTATACATCATTCATATGCTATGCTCTGCTAATCAGCATACATTTTGAAACCAGTTTCTTGCTTTTGCCCGAAGATCACAAATTAAAATCCTGACGACGACATCCTAGATAGCAAATCCAGCTATTTTCTCTAGGTATGAGGAATGACGTGCTCTTTGTTCACTACCGAAAACAGGAACACAGTCAAACAGGTACTTCTCCGACCTCACGTATGCAAAAGAGTCCTGACATCTTGTTCTCTGTGTCTGTTATACCGCCATGTAACACTGCATGCACAGCAGCTCAAGAATACACAGAAAGCACAGAAGAAACATGTGATAGCCTTCATCCAACAGGATTGGTAACTGTTGTATGCTACGGGCAACCCAACTGGTGGGGTGGGAATTGGCAAAGTCTTAAATAAGAGAGAAAACTGAGGCATAACAGGGAAACAGCAGTGAAGTAACACAAACAGTAAGTTTACATTATTTTGCAGCTTTCTGGAAATCAGATACCAATACACAAATACAACACCATACGACATCTATAGCCTCCATATCAATCTACCACAAATCAAAACTACCACTCTAATGTGTCTACACACCAGAGTTGGGCCTAAAATGAAAATGATCGAAAATTATTTTTATGGGCTCCTGAGTGGAGCATAGACAAGGTGCACAAGTTCAAATACAGGTTGATGCCACAGCCACCCGCAACCGGGAGCCCATGGGAGCTAATTCGACTGAGCTCTCACAGGAGGAATTGACAATATTCGCCCCCAGTCACTCACAAGAAATTACCAGCCATGGTGATCATGGGCATCTCTGAGCTCATTTGTACAAAAGGGAAGGATAGTGCTGTCTCTCTGAGTGTGTCAGGCCACCCGTAAATGCACATGCATAGCATTTCGTAAAGAGGCCGGTGGCATGGAGCGGGCATGTGCATATGTGATAGGGAGGCAACACTTGACAGGCAGTGATCGGATAAAATAAATCAAATAAAAAAGGACAACAAACATATTTCTTAGTTGATTGAGGAAGTGGAATTGTTCCCCAAGTGCTGTTCAGAGCACTTCCTCCTTAAGAATCAATGAACGTTTATTTAAATAAATAAATAAATAATAGTGACTTTTGGAAAAATGTCTTGTATATACCACCACATCTGTAATTTCTCTCCACTTCTTATCATAATGAGTGCAATGTGAAAATGTGCTGTCTGCTTTTTAACAGCCATTCAGAGGCTTTCTCTAGCTTGTCCATCTCTCAGAGCTACGCCCTCCTGCCACTCGGCTGTGTGACACTGTCCGAAATGCTGAAATATGTTTGTTGTGCTACTAGCTTTAGTAGCCCAAGATTTCAGACAAACTTAACAGCGGACAGTGTTTGTGCTATGACACACTTTGCATAGCCAAACCATTTCCAAATTACTGAGAAGATGCTGCCAGTTCCTGAGACGTGTCCTTCACTTGTTGACACGTGTGCTACTGTGTGTTGGTACTCGATGGGCGGGGATAGAGAGCAGTCTGGAAGATACGGAGCCCATCCATTTTCTATATGGCTTTCCTCTGGTAGGAGTCTCCCTTACTCCAGAATAATAAGCAGAAGGAACTAAAGGTGCCCTGGGAGGAGCACCAGTCCAGTGCGTAATTTGCATGATTTATGCATATTATAATATTTTGGGAACTTTGCAGGCTGTGTTAATTAAACAGTATTAAAATGAATCAAATTTTTCATCCTAAACCAGGAATTAAACAGATGGATAAAATCGTTCACTGCCCAACTCTACTCCACACTTCTTTAGTTTATATTTCTGTGGAGACAAAACTGTCAATCAGTATGTGATTGGACACACCCATGAAGTTTTGATTAGACTAATAAGATGAATTGTGTTAAGTTACAGTTAAATTGAAAGTATGGATAAACATTTCTTTACAGTACATTTAGTGAATGTTTATTAATAAACGATATCCGTTTAACACGTGAAAACATTTGAACCATGCTGCCAGGGACATAAAGGAATATAAACATCACCTTGGACGCAGGACACATGCTCTTTTGTGAGGGCCATCTCCACTCTTTGCATGGAAACAGAGGGGAAATCTTGCCTTTTGCTGTTCCCAACGTTGACTACTGAGCCAGACTGGGAAATGCCGTGATACCCATTCAAATCACTAAACAGAGTTTCTGAAAAGAGATGGACACATTGTTGAGGTATTACTCACTGAAGAAAAAAATACCGCTTTTCCTTTATTGAACCATAACCCATAATACCTGTTTCACTTTCACTCGCAGTCTGTGGTTTCACCCGTGAGCTGCTCAACCCTGGGTCCCGTCTCTGCCTGTTTTGATAAAGATTGTACTGACGCCACCTCCTTGCCCGTCTGTACCCGAGTGTGCCAACCCACTGTGCCCGTTGCCGCCACGTTTTCCAGTTCTGAGCAAGCCGGAAACGCAGCCGTGTTGAGGCCCGGAGCCTCCTCCAACGCTTCAGCCTCTGTTGCCTGAGGCCATGGAGCCGGGCCCAGAGGGGTCTCTCAGGGACATCCCTGGTTTCCGGTTTGTCCTGCTCCTTATTTGAAGGTGAAAAGTTCTGGTTGTAGTGTGCCATTTGTGGCAAAAATTCATGTGGGTCATGCCAGTCTCCCATTCCCTCCTCCTCTTCTACTGGAGCACACTCAGAACTGATCTCCTCACCTTCATCCAACTGGTCATCTTCCAACTCCTCATCCTCATCCTCTTCATCAAACCCATCCTCTTCATCCATCTCATCAGTCTCTATGTACTCTCCAGTCCACCCCCTCTCCTTGTGGCCCACTTTGAAGTCCATAGCACTTTGGGCATTAGGAGGAGAATCAGGGCCCAAGAGATGCCCTCCTGCCATACCCCCACCACTGCCCTCATGACTGACAGTCAAGGAGAGCTCCCCCTGCCAGCGGTTTGGAGCCAAGCTTGCCCCGCTGTCCCTCATGGTCCACGGGCACCCTGCTACCTGCGCCAGCTCGCCGTCTGCAACAACACATGGTTAATAGAAAACAAAGAGTTATTGTTATTATAAAAAAGTATAAACCACAAATTTCCCCACTGTACATGAACAAGTAAACTTTTTAAAGTATTCGTAATTTTATTGTAGTCAGGATTCTAGTCTTGCATATTTGATTAAATTACAATGCTGGTTTACAATTGCATTATGTATTAGTATAACTGCAATAGTGTTGTTCTTGTTAGCGAGACTAATTAGTCTACCCGAACATACTGAATGGTCAGTTTATCCCATCTTTTTTTTCATCCCTCGTGGCACAGGCATATTCCAGGACAACAATACCAGGATTTACCTGGCTCCTATTGTGAAAAAATAGTTCAGAAAGAGCAAGGAACCATTTTAACAAAACAGTGTGAACTGGAATCACACAGTCCTGACCTTAACCCTGTAACCCAGTTTTTGGGCTGTGCTGCAGAAGACTTTAGTGAAATTAGCTAGCAAGTCACCCTGCGGGTGACCTGACAAATCCGATAGGCAAAGAAGAAATAGTGTTCCTGACTAGTAGTTTCATAATTTCACTAATCCTGTTGGTCAGTAGCTTAGTTTTGCTAAATTCCACCCCTGCTTACGATATACTACAGACTTTATGCACTTTATGCTGTGAGACGTTTGTAGTGTAGAATTTAAAAGGACTCATTTCCAGTTCTATATGTATTTTTGAAAAAAATAAAAATAAAATTTCTGTCGTGGCTGCACAGTGGTATAGTACTTGGCTACTAACAGCTGCTTAACAGCAGGAGGGTCCTGGGTTTAACTCACACGCATTAAGTGGAGTTTGCATGTTGCGTGTGGGGCCGGCAGTGTAGTGGTTAGGTTCTGGGCTCATGATAGAGAGGTTGTGGGTTCAAATCTCTGTAAAACCCCCACTGTGCTAAGACCACTGGGAAAGGTCTTAACCATAAGTGTGCCTCTGTCCGACGGGTACCAGTACGAAAATAAATTACCGGGAAGGTGAACTGTGGTTGACTAGCATCCCATCCAGGAGGAGCTGATCTCCTAGATACTTCATGCTACAGAAAATGAGGATAAGCTCCAGCTTCGCTGAGTGGTGTAAAAGCCCAACAGACTTTTTACTCCGGTTTCCTCCCACAGTCCAGGGAAATACACATCAGGCTAACATTAGGTGTGGATGTGAGTGTGTGTGTTGGCCCGGCGAGCTGTTCAGGGTGTACTCAGACTTTGCCCGGTGCCAGCTGAGATAGGCTCCAGCCTCCCAGTAGTAGGATTAAGCGGTTCAGCAAATGATGAGTGTCAGAAAAGGTCTGAGAGATCAACATGACCATGCTTTGTAGACTGACAGCCTCCACAGTGCACAGGAGACATTTTCCTAAATGAAATTGTAAAACATTCCTCGAATGGACCTCGGATCGAGTTGCACTCACAGCTTCAGCTACTTCGACATGATCACACAGGATACAAACATCCAGCTGATAAAATAATACCCCCACAAGCCTAATAAGCATTATCCTACAGGTCTGGTACGGGTTTTTGCTGCTGTGTTGAGAAGAAAAGCCGAGTGTGTCTGCGGAAGTACCACCAGTAACCACCATTCACCCGCTTCTACCAGCAGCTTAGCATTTAGCCGCAGCCCAACATGTTTATAAACGCGTCTTCGTGTGATGCGGCTGTTTTTGCTCGTGAAAATAAACAATGACTGGTGGTTTCGGGTGTCGATTAAACGCAGTGCCTCCTGCCATCACTCGCTTCGACACCCGCGGTACGCTTTCCCCCCCACTGGTGTTAATAAAGCGTGTATAATTAGCAGGCTAGGTAGCTAGCTGGCCTAAACACTGGCCATCACACCGCATCCCTCTGCTGCTTGTTGTTTATTTATTTCGAGGCAACACTCACCGTGCGCGTGCAGTTTACTGTGAGGTTCAGCAGATGCCAACGAGCTGTGCGGTCCACGGTGGGGTTAATATTCCTCGCAGATTTTTGGTATGAGGAGAATTTCAGCCCTAATCAATGAAGCCCGTCGCCTTCTTTCAACGAAGCAGTGACGCGGCTGTTGCTGAGCCTTTGTTGATGACGTCAGCGTCGCTCTCGCTCTCTCTCTCTCTCTCTCTCTCTCTCACTCTCTCTCTCTCTCTCTCTCTCTCTCCTGCTGAAACTACTTGAAAAAGACACCCAGGGCACGGGGCCCAATGCAGGTCAGCGGGTGACGTCATCACCTTATAAAGACCAATGCATCCTGCCCTAATATATCATCCCTCATACATGTTTTTAGAGCAGGGTTTTAGTGCGATCGGGAGATCATGGGTTTGAATCCTCGTTAGACCCCCACCGTGCTAAGACCCCTGGGCAAGGTCTTACCACAAGTGTGTCTCTGTCCACCCAGCACTATAAATACTGGGAAGGTCACCTGCGATGGACTGGCGTCCCATCCAGGAGGAGTTGAACTCCTAGTCGCTTCACGCTACAGAAACCGGGGATAAGCACCGGCCTGATGAGCCACTAGGTTACACTCAGGTGTAAAAAGTAGTGGTTATGCTCACGCATCTCACACCAAAAAGGTCCTGGGTTCGAGTCCCGGGTGCTTCTGTGTGGAGTTTACTTGTTCTCATCGTGCTTGTGTGGAGTTTTTCCCCTGGGTACTCAGTTTTCCTCACCAAGTCCAAAGATTCTAAATTGCCAGCTGAGATGGGCCCATCTTATCGAACCCAACCCTAATAGGAATAAGCAGTTCAGCAAATCCCATACGATTCAGATGGTTTCTTACTGGACAGCATGGTAGTGTAGTGGTTAGCATGTCTGCTTCCTGGGTACGAGTCCCAAGCTTGTGAGTGTTTGTGTGTGGAACTTGGATGTACACCTTATACTTGCATTTGTTTCCGCCGGGTAATCTGGTTTCCTCTAACAGTCCAAAGACATGCACTTTAGGCTAATTGGTTGATCCAATATGCTCCTAGGTGTGAGGAGCTCCTAGCACTCCGTGACCCTAGCAGGAATAAGCAGCTCCGTGAATGAATGAATGAATGAATGAATGAATGAATGAAATTGTCCTGACAAAAATGTCAACTCCTACTTCTTTGCTCATTTGTTTTATTGTGCATTTTCAATTTTTTAAGGCATACTTTTGTTTTTATTTTTTTTCTTGTACTTCATCTACCAGTATGCTATCCTATTGTGACCTTCCATTTTGTTATTAGTTGCACCAAATCAGCTGACTAGTAACTACCAACATATTTTGCCACACTGTGTTATTCAGGACTTCAGAGATGCTGCGATTGATTGGGTTTTAATGGATCACACAGTGTTCACGTTAGATGATCTGCAAGAAATTATAACTGATTCTGAATGAATGAGTCATGAAATTGACCATATTGAACTCTTTGTAGTATGAACGTAAATAAAACAGTACATATTGAAATCTTTAAAGACATTTTTGTGATTGCAGGGCATCCCTTAAAGTCTTAGAGCAGCCTCAAATGAATTATTAATTTATTTATTTGTTTATTTGCTTATATAACAATCAGCCATTACATCAAAGCCACCTGCCTATTATTGTCTTACTTGTGTCGACAAACCAGCTGTAGAAACCTCTGAGTGTGTGCAGTGGTATTTAGCACTAAACAGTTTACAGCACATCCTTTATTTCCTGTAAGTTGAATTCTCAGACCCAAGGTTTCTGAGCAGAACATTGTCCAGAATATCACACTGCTTCCGGTGGCTTCCCTTCTTTGCATAGTCCAACCTCTTGTAATCTCTTCCCCATGAAAGTGATGATCATGCATCCAGCTGTCCACATGATGTAAATGAAACTGTGATTCATCAGATCTTCATGTGATTCATCATGATTTGTCATGCTCCAGTTTTATGCAAATGTGTTATTTTTGTCGGCACTGTCAGTGGTGGATAGGACCTGTCTGGTGCCAGGATCAGACCATATGGGCTAGCTGACCACTGCATATTGGGAGGATCCCACAAGACCTGTCGATTTGGAGATGCTCTGACCCAGTTGTATAGCCATGATAATTTGGCCCTTTTCAAAATCACTTATTCATTCGTGGTCTTGCCCACTTTTCCTGCTTCCCACACTTGAACCTCAAGAACTGACTGTTCACTTACTGTCTAATATATCCCACCTTATGACAGATGCCATTGTAATAATAAAAAAAATCACTATTATTCTGTTCATATCCACTGGATATGGGCAATATCACATTCTTATTGGCTAATCTATTGCTAAGATCACCCCATGTACCACTGGTATGTCGCAACTTATCCTAAGCCATTTGCTAACACTAGATGGCTAGCTCTTCCATCAGTCTAGATTTATTCCATAAAAATAATCAAAGTTTTAAACGAAAGTATTCCTTTTTTCCAATAAAGAGATAATGGGAAGCATGGTGGCATAGTGGGACTGTGTGGAGTTTGCATATTCTGCCTATGCTGCACTGGGTTTCCTCTGGGCGCTCTGGTTTCCTCATACAGTCCAAACAGATGCACATTAGGCTAATTGGATATTCTAGTTTGCCCCTAGGTGTGAATGTGAATATGAATAGTTGTGTGTCTCTGCTGGCCCTACGATGGTCTGGCTGTTCAGGGTGTACCCTGCCTTCACCTGGAGTCAGCTGGGACAAGCTCCAGCTTCACCATGACCCTAAAAAGGAAAAAGCAGTTTGGAAAACTAATTGTTTGAATTAGATGGGCTTTTTTCCACCAAACTTTATTGGCTTGCTGCGAGGAACAGGCCTCCAGTCCTCGGTGTTGCCTGATGCCAGTGATCTGGGAGAAGTAAAGCAGCAACCTGAAGTGTAAAGACTTAGTGCTAGCTCTGTGCTAACTGGCTTGCTGGTTAAGTATTTGATGGTGAAAACCTATATATTTTTTTTAGTTTTCAAGAATTTGATTAAAATAATAAAATACTTTATTTCTTATAGCAGAATGAGTGTGCATAGAATTAAAGAGATATTCCACTTGCTCTCATCAGATATGACTGATAGCTGGCTTGGTGCTTTGTTCCTCTCCAGCGATATAAGTTCAGATCCTAGGAGGGGTCCTGAAATACACACACACACACACACACACACACACACACACAGAACTGTACAAGACTAATAAGAACTGAACGGTACAAAACCCTATGTCCCTCACAGATACCGGTACATGCACACATAACTTACATTGTTCATTATTTATTGCACTACCTCAACCCTGTCATTATTTCATTACGCTGCTATGTTTATATTTATATCTAGGCCTATATTATATTTGCACTACCTTAACTGATGCTACTCTGTACATCATTTCATTTCATTTTAACTTTATTTAATTTTTCATATTCCATACAATCCTTTTTCACTCTCTCTCTCTTTCGGCAATAAGGGTCTCATTCTTGTGTTGTCTTTTTCTTTTTTTAGTGCTGTTGTTGCACTGTACTGTCTGTAACAGTCTTGCACTGCTTGCACATAGAATCACACTTTGCACTTTTTTAATTGGCTAGGACAAAAAACTGGTCCTAGCGCTGTGTTGTTTTTGTTTTGATTTGATCCTTGTTGTATGTGTATGTAGCACCTGGTCCTGGAGAAACGTTGTTTCGTTCACTTCTGTACTGCCGCAGCTATATGTGGTTGAAATGACAATAAAGCTTCTTGAATCTTGAATCTGGAATTGACCCTTGAAATTCATTCTATTTACCTTTCAGTGTTTTAATGTTATTGCTGATCACAGTGTATGAAATATTTTACCATTGTTTTACAATATCTAAATGTACCCCTGCTTTATTCCTTGGTGGATCTTATTCTTACAATCCAGAGTTTTAGACAGATGTACATTTTCCAGAGGTCTTGGGCCATATAATGTGGTAAATCATAAATATAAATATTTATCTTATGTAACGTCATCTTCACTGATATGAAAAGTAACCAGTTAATTTGTTTTATAAATTTGTTGAGTCCCTGCAACATGCATAAAACATTGAAATGTCCTCACTCTTTTGAGATTTAGTTTGTGCCGCCATTTTTTAATTCACTCACTCAAACACTCATTTGCCGAACCACTTCTACTAGGGTTGTGGATGCTTTAATTCAAAAGCAACATTATAAACATAACACTCAAAATGGCACCTAGGTCTATGTAAATGTAAAAACACAACCTTCTTTTGATTTCTTAATTTTACTGCAGAAAAATTACCTGATCATGTGACATCAATTAAAATAAAAGCAGAGTCTGAAGAGTTAAGTCTGAACAGCCTGGGCTAGAGGTGATGGGAAGCCAGGAATTTAAATCTGTATAAACTTGTGCCATCCTCCAGGTTGTTCGTTACCGTACACCGCTGGATTTCTTGTGATTTGTCTTAGACAATATTGCAAGGGAAAGTGATTTACTACGTGTGCATGGACATAGGCTTCACCAATGGGCAAATAGAAGGAAGGTATTCATGAGCATCCTTTTGATGCCCAAAAAGAGAGTCCTGGAAAGCTGTCACGAGTCTAACACAGTTGATTTAGTGCCTTTGCCTTAGTGGTTGCTGAGAAAGAATGATCAAAAGATCTCCGAACTGCAAAGCAGTGTTTAATCATGGGGCAAGCCACTAGGCCACCTGTGTCGTACTCAAGTTTTCCAGGACAGGATGATTTATAGCCTAAAGCCCTACATGCACCCCTCAGACACATGCAAATGTAGACTGCAAGGAAAAAACACTTTCACAGACAGGGGCTTTGTGTGTCGGTTTGACAGATAAAGCGAAAAGAAACAGGGGGAGCTGTGAGGAACTGTAAGAATCTAGTCAAACTGGCCTGACCGGATCACAAATAGAATATGAAATAGAAATCGAGACAAAGCCTTTTTTCCCTCTTTCGTTTTTTTTTTCTAATGAAGTTTCAGCAGAATTTATATCAAATATATTTAAGATGGTGTATGTACAGCCCCAGAAAAAGAAATGACATGAACTGTTGTAATATGGATCTTTCATGATTGTGCATCTCTGCATACACACATAAATAAAAGTGTAACTACATCTGCTTGTTGGTTATTTTGAAAAGGATCTCAGTGTATACATATCATTTAGTAAATCTAGGCGGAAGTGTTTGTCGGGCTGGTGGTGTGAAGGTGCAGGTGGATGAAGATGGGCGGGGCGAGGGAAGAGGCGGAGTCTATTAGAGTTAAGGAAAACTGGTTCGAGTAAACTTCAGGTGGATCTTAATGAAATACCGTCGAGCACTGAATCAGATCCAGGAAGCCAAAAACTGTCAGAAAGGCGAAAAAAAAAGACTGGAGTAGGAATGTGTGTAGATTACGGACTGTGCTCTATTTCCTCCTAAATCTCCCAAAACAAGAATTTCATTTAGATTCAAGATTAATCCGAGACCCGAGAAACTACTGCAGCTAAACTCGAGACTAGTTACTGATAGAGTCTAACATCCTGATATGTAGTATTTGGGAAAGAAGATTCCTGGGAGAAACTCGGAGCTGCTGATCTACCTGTAAGTAGTTACCTGTTGGACTCATTAAGGGTCGAGGGTTTGTGCGTGTACGTCAGAGCGCCAGTGCGCGCGTGCTGCTGGTTCTTCCTGGAAAAACAACACCCTGCTGTTTTAATTCGGATTGAACTACTCGTTCTCTGTACACAAAACATTCAAATTATTTAATTAGGCTTAATAATACCATTACAGGACTGTGTGTACGGGGTGTGCAGGAGGCAAGCTGTTGAGGTGCTTTAAATACAGTAAGATGCCTAGAGTTTAATGTTATTTGCTACTTTTATTACATCAAAATATTTTATTTTAAATATTTGATTATATTTAATGTTGAATCTTGAATATAGATTGGTAATAATTTTCATATGGTAATTGTGTGTGTGTGTGTGTGTTTATAATGTATGTATGTGTATAAAATATATATATATATATATATATATATATATATATATATATATATATATATATATATATACACACACACACA
>JAOUQZ010000041.1:12056886-12076996 GCA_028564935.1 Neosilurus hyrtlii
TATATATATATATATATATATATATATATATATATATATATATATATATATATATATATATATATATATATAGGATCTTGAGTCGATTTTCCGTAAAACAGTGCTCAATACATAGAAGAAGAGCTAAATATATTGTATGTGGGAGAAAGTAAGAGTACT
Source organism: Neosilurus hyrtlii (assembly GCA_028564935.1). Lineage (NCBI taxonomy): Eukaryota > Metazoa > Chordata > Actinopteri > Siluriformes > Plotosidae > Neosilurus > Neosilurus hyrtlii. Next base: position 12,057,046 of record JAOUQZ010000041.1, read on the forward strand.
ACAATTTCATCCGGACAAGCCTGTTTCGTGGTTAACCAACTCATCAGGGAATTTCAAATTCCTTTGAAATTATTAGGGTTATTTTCAAATAGGGTTATTTTCAAATAACCCTTGCAACACATTTATCCAAAGACAGACTCATCATGAAATAGCAATTTTCATCAAAAGCCCATGTGCCACAAATATTGGCACCCCTAAAAATAATAGTGAACACAGTGTAACTAAAGCACATTTCCCGTTTAAAGTTATACGTTTAATTGATTGGCTATAGGATCTTTCAAGCTGTAAATCTGCAACTTCATGATTACCTGGATTACAAATATGAAAGGACCAAATTGCCTTAATCCTGCTTCACCATCAACATGGGATGGCTAGGGGAACACAAACCAAATGAGACCTGAATAAGTCTGAGAATTATTATTATTTAAAAAGACAAATAGCTACTTGACTGAAAATGGTGATTGCTACTGTTAGGGCAACAATAAAAACATTGCTGTTCACTGAAACTTCCACAATATATTTACAGTATAACTGTTATCACTATATTTAAAAAATATTCACATGATATTGTCAGAAATAGTTGCATACAATATACAGTTATGTTTGCTGCTAATGACTAAAGAGCTGCTATTGTTGCTCTTTTTTGAGTAAATGAGTTTTTAGTGGTCACTCATTACATAATTACTTCTTGAATTATGTAATGTATGACATCTTGCCGAGCAGGTATGATGAGCAGCCATGCAGTCAGCTATAACCCATTTCAGTTTTCCTCTGAATTATTAATGAAGCATCATTAGGTCATTCATTCAGGTTATGAATGCTGTTGATGTTACCTTTGGCGTGTTCTGTTTAAAAGCTGTTTGTTGTCTGTAAACGTTATCTGGCTGTTTTCTGACCCTTCAGTCCTGTTTTCTATCAGTGGGTGAATCTGCCCTTTCTTCTTGTTGCAGTCAGACTTTCTTTTTCAGTTTTTTTTTTTTTTAAGTTGACTGGTTGCAGGTATTAAGTGTGTATTTTGTGGTCAGATACTTAAAATTGTCTTTGGCAAAGCATAGTTTTTTTTAACAATTTATTGAAATTTAAATACATTTATAATTTATTTGTTCAGGTAAATTTTTTTACCTGATTTAATTAATGGACTTAATAATAATAATAATGATGATGACACTAGTAGTAGTAATAGTAGCAGTATTTGGTAAATGTGTAGCACTGGATTTCCCCCTCCCAGTTTTTTTTTCTTAGTTGCTAATGAAGAAAGTTTTACTGAATGCCTGTCTGTTGTCCACAGCAACCCAGCATGGCTCCTCAATATTGTAACAGCAGACGTAGAAAAAAAGGCTCTGTACAACAATGCTTTTCACTGCTTCAGCAAATTACCCAAGACTTTTCTCTAGTTTTACCCAGTTGTAAATAAATAGGATAATAGCATTTAAATGTCCATAGGAAAGAATGTGCTGTACTGAGATTTGTGGTTGAGGTAAGCACTAGTCTTTCTGCTGATTTTATATTACTCTATCATTTGCTCTCATTGCTTCATATTGCTTCAGACAAAAGATGGAACTTGTTTCTGTGAATAAACATATTTTTACACAATATATATATATATATATATATATATATATATATATATATATATATATATATATATATTAAGGCACAGTATCAGTTCCTCATTTGGACGTGTGACTTTAAATCAATATTCTTGTTTTGATTGATTAATTGCTGTGTTAGTAACAGCATTATTCAAAGAACTGAACACAGAACACGTAAAAATCTGTTTATAGTTCTGTAATGACTGTAATATAACTTTAATTTCTAGGAGAAATTGTTGTATTGTAGCTGCAAACTTTAACAGTATGAAGTCCACTAAATTGGCAGTAAATTATGTTTAATAAATTGTTGGAGTCACTTAGATAAGAGAGTTGTTCTAATGTCCTACTGCAGAACTGAATGTAATCTGCATTGCATTTGTTTTGGTGCTTGCATATTATATACTATTGGGTTAAAATACTTGATAGAAAAGTGTCTTTTGTTTAAAAAAAATTACTCTTTCAGCAACACACCTAAGCTGGTTTTAAAAGCATATAAATTTCACCATACAGATTACCTGCTGTGCTGAACTGTTATGGAATTATGATGGACCCGGAAACGCAGGTGCTGTGCCAGCTTTTGGCAGAAGTGCAGCTGGAGCACTTTTTCCAGAAGCTCCGTGATGAACTCAATGTGACGCATATAGAACACCTGGATTATGTTAAGGACACCGATTTGGAACAGATAGGCATCAAGAAACCAGGTTTTTATCTCTAATATTCTGTGATTTTTTTTTTCCCTTCTAACTAATACTTCATAGATATTGTAGTGAATGTTTTGAATAGGATTCTAAAGTAGTATTTATTCAGAACTTTTCAAAAAAATAACTGATGTTGGGTCAACAGGACAAAGACGATTATGGGAAGCAATCAAGCGTTACAAAATGAATACGCGACCATGCTTATCGATGGCCCAGGTAAAGTCTTGGATCTTTGTCATGTATTTTCAACAGTCGTGTTATGAAATGCATTCAGACAATCTGTCGATAATTCTATAATAGATCTTTGCTGACCGTGGACCAGAAAGAGGTGACCAGTCTAGGAGTAGAATTACGTCCAATCCACGAAATTATACCTGCCTTATCCAGGACAGTGAGCTGGTGTTTGGGGAAAAGCTGGGCTCAGGCTCCTTTGGAGTGGTGGTCAAGGCAGAGTGGCATACGCCTACTGGACATGTGGTGGGTTTGTTTGTTCCTGCTCTCTACATACAAGATATTAATGTAACTATATATTCTTAATGTTAGTGTGCATTCACAGTAGTAAGTGACAAGCTGCTCATTTCATTTGCATCATCACCTGTGAGCATGTGCTGCCAGTGCAATATTCTTATATGAAATAGAGGTTATATTCATTTGCCCAACAGATCAATCCTATTAGGGTTGTAGGGAGGCTGGAGCCTATCTCAGCCAACACTGGGTGAAGGGGTATAGCCTAGACAGCTCGCCAGAACATCACATGTCCAACACACATGTGAAACCATTTATAGTCATATTCACACTCACACCTAAGGGCAATTTGGAACGGCCAAGTAACCTAATGTGCTGTTGGAGGAAACCCATGCAAGCACAGGGAGAACATGCAAACTCCACACAGAAACAACCTCGCTGAGCCTAGGACTCAAACCCAGGACCTTTGTGCTGTGAGGTTGATGTGCAAACCACTACACCACTCTGCCGCCCATTGGGAGTAACATATAGTAGTAAAACATGCTATGCTGTCGTTTAAAAATGCTTATAGTCACCAGCATGGGCGCCTGAGAGCTCATTCGTATGAGGGGGCAGATAGCGCTTTCCTTCTGAGTGTGTTAGGTCGCCTCCAAATACGCATGTGCAGCAGTTCATAACGTTGCAGGTGGCAGCATCGCATGTCATTGAGGGGGCATGTTCATGCTTACACCCCTTCCTGGTTGGTGGTGGTCGTGTGACAGAGAAGGCAATACTTGACGGGTGGGGATTGGATACGGCTAAAATTAGGGGAGAAAAGAGGGGCGGGACACACTGTTGCTATCATCTTTACTAGCTTCTACTCTGGCATACTAAAATAAAGTTTTGTTACTTGATTGTGTGACTGTAGGTAGAAGAGTCAAAGAATATATTTCGGTCACCTGGCCAGATTTCTATATAATTACCACCAGTATTATTGGCACCCACCAAGAGAACGGACCTTTTCTCTCCTACGAATGCCTCAAGCCTTTAGAAAAAAAAAGTATTATTTAATTAAACATGTCAAGTGCTCTAAAACATATATCCTTGCAAACTTTATATTATTTTACTTTCAGTCTAAAGTGTGAGGTTGTACTAAAGTTAAAACCCCTTTGAGGTCCATCATGGCTGTTGATTAGCACAAATCAGATTATGAATATTACAGTACATGCACTTTAAGCTAATTTGCTGTTCCAAAGTGCCCCTGGTGTGAGTGACAATGGTTTTGTATGTGTAAGCGTGCCTTGGCCCAGCACTGGTCTGGTGAGCTACTCATGGTATACGCTGTCTTCGCCCAGTGTCGGCTGAGATAGGCACAGCCTCTCCGCAACCCTAATAGGATTAAGTGTTTCAGCAAATGAGTGATTGGTGTGTGCAGCAAGATAATAATTTAATTCTGAATGAAATAGGCCAGAATAAAGGTGCGGGGGATATTGTGCATCAACAAGTGGGTCTGAGCCTCTGTACAAATGATGTCTCATGTAATGTCTTCTTGGGTGTGTGTGGACTTGATATTAGTAACCCTGTAGAGATATAGCTAAATAATACTATTTCATTAGTGTGAATTTGTGCAAAAGCTGAAAACTCTATATGTTACCAATCTCCAATTTATCAAGTATATGGATTCATATGCCAGTGTCAGTTTATATGGGAACACCTAGTTACATACTTACATACTTAACCGCAATAGAACCAATTCTGCTTCCTCCGTCTGCTGGATGATCCATCTTATCTTCTTGCTAATAGCTGCCTGTAGCAGTGAAGACCCTGAGGAACAGTATGCACAGGGAGGGAGATCCAGTAACAGAATTCCTACACGAGGCCAATATCATGCAGTCTCTGAACCATCCCAATATTATCCAGCTCTATGGCGTGGTCCTCACCCTGCCTCTAAAGATGGTAAGTTGTGGTTCCCTGGAGCTGTACTGTAAATGTTAGTCACACAGTAGGCTTGTACTAAAGTGTATGGTGTAGTGTATAATAGTGTGTGGAGCAAAACTTCATACTTCAGACAACATGGCCAGACCTGACTTTTTTTTCATGACTCAAATAACCGTACGTCCTTCCGTACACTGGTCCGGTAATGTAAGTATTTCAGTACATGCAAAACCATATGTACTCTGAATGTAAACAAAAAATTGCCTCTTAGAAAAGCTTAGAAATTCTGAATTATTTGCCATCAAACATTTAAGGCATCTCAGAAACGGAACTTATCTTTAATCCATCCTGCTTTATAACAATTATTTTGTGTTGTGTTGAAAGAATCGTCAAGATCTTGTGGCAACCTCTAAAAATTCCATACCCTTATCCATTTTTTTTTCTTCAGGTGACTGAGCTGGCTCCTGGGGGGTCTCTGTATAATACGCTTCGCTTACGGCGCGGCACTTTCCCACTGAGTCGTCTTTGGCTCTACAGTGTCCAAATTGCTGCAGGAATGGAGTATTTGGAGTCGCATCATTTCATTCACAGGGATCTGGCTTGCCGGAATGTTTTTTTGTCTGAAAAAGAAAAGGTGAAGATAGGAGACTTTGGGCTGATGAGGGGCCTGAGGCCTGAAAAAGACCACTACATCATGGGAGCCCACAGACGCATCCCTTTTGCTTGGTGAGGTTACCATTAATGCTAAAATCCAGAAGCTGATAGTGATTCTGTGATGATTTGTCCTTTTATAATTGCTTTTATTTGGCAGTTATTTAATTTTATTTAACAGATGAATAAATAAAATTGGGTAGCCCTAGTTTTTCAGGACCACCATTGGCTGAAGGAAATCTGTTACACAGGTGTGAATGACATTTCGACAGAATTTATTAGGTTTAATAATATTTGAAGCAAGACACATCCCTACGTTAATCAAAACAACTGTAGCTAATCCATCTCTCTGTGTCTCTCTCTAGCGATCTCAGACTAACAGTGACGTAGCTATTTTATGAAGTATAAAGTATAAAAGATGCTTATTTTCACATTTACATTTATGGCATTTGGCAGACGCACTTATCCAGAGCAACTTACATATATTATTCTCTCACAACTAAGCAATTAAGGGTTAAGGGCCTTGCTCAAGGGCCCAACAGTGGCGGCTTGGTGGTAGTGGAATTTGAACACCCAACATACGGATAACTGAGCCTCCACTGTTTTTCAAAGAATATCTCTGGTATCGCTCACTGCTTTCCAGCTAAGGGTAGCTAGAATAAAATTAAGCTATCAAGTCTCTACGATCTGTTCTAGGATTGCTCACTGCGGGTCCAGCAAACACACATGGACAATTGTGTACAGTTTTATTAGGCAATTTCTGTAAAGTGTCTATTCTGTACATCACTCAAACAGTGTCTTAAAACAGTGTTATAGAGTGGGCCTTAGATAGCAAATTGGAGTGTTTTTATTTTTTTATTTGCTGTGGATATAATCAATTTCTCCCAGTGTTCATTATAAATATAATTTTGGACATGATTATAACATAAATAAGCATATAATTACCCTCTGACATATTTCATGTACTATTTCAAACCAGTAGTGTATGATTGTAGTACTCTCTTGTTTCCATTTTTGATTAATGGCTTCTGCCTACTACTGATTGTTCTGTTAATTGACATGTTTTTTTGGTCTACATGAAAGGAAATTTGCCAGAACTGGGAGTAGTCAAGCATATATTGAATAGATGGTTATTGAGTAATCTTTCTCTCTCCCTCTCTCCCTCTCACTCTCTCTCTCAACCACACACACCCACACACTATATAGGTGTGCTCCTGAAAGTTTGAAAATGGGCTTTTTCTCGCACGCCTCAGATGTCTGGATGTATGGGGTTACACTTTGGGAGATGTACACATACTGTGAGGAGCCATGGCTTGGCTTATCTGGAAGACAGGTTTGTGTATATGGATTTAAGACGAATGGATGGATAGTTACACCTTTATTGTCATTGCACACAAGTAGTAAAAAGAATTTGGGTAACTGTCCCTGCTGGTGCAGGTAACATAATGTTTGGGGGGTAAACGTAGTATAATAGAGGATAGAGTATAATAATAAATAATTAAATAAAACTATACTAGCACAAAAGAAATGATCTGCAGGAATTTCACATTAAGATTACTGACACAGCTAGCCAGTGCAGATGCTGTTGACATTAACTGCCTGTGCTGTAATAACACTGTAATACAAGTGAATCATGGAAACCTGTTTTGTTTCGGCTGCTAAAAAACATACTTTGTTCCATGTGCAGATCTTGTTTCGTGTGGAGCGAGAGGGAGAGCGCTTGCCAAAACCTCCTGACTGTACTCAGGAGCTCTACAGTGTGATTAGAAAATGCTGGGCTTGGAATCCAGCAGATCGGCCCACATTCGCCCAGCTCTACAGTTTAGTGGCTGAGGTTAGTGCCCAAAGACCACCAAAGCTATGTATGAACTTGCTCAGTTTATCACATGGTAAATATCTACCAATGTTCATTACATTTTTTGACCCCAAATCAGAAAAAGAAAAAAAGAAAGCAGTCATTTTTCTACATTTACTTTAATTTTCAGTTGCAGACAGAATAAATCCAAGATATTTCATATTTATTTCTTGTCAACTTAATTATATTTACTAATGTACATCCATTCAGGCCTGCAGCACATTCCAAAAAGTATGGGCGGGACAATTTAGGGCTAGTTTAATCCTGCCAACAAACACAAACCGAAGGTAGAACATGATCTCCATGGTGGAGGTAATGATGTGATTTGAAGTGATGTCTTCATATAAATATAATCATGATTTGTATGAAAAGCGAATCCAAAAAAGGCCTAGGTTTTGAGCAGCAATGATCTCCCGTTTGTCAATAAATGCATGAACAAAAAAATGGAATTAAAGGATGATGTATAATGTTGAAGTATTCAGGAAATCAGGAGTAATTTTGGTGTGTTAAGACACAAGCCTGAGCTGAGCAGCTGAGTTATTTAATCCCTCAGATGGCACTGCACCAAGAACTGCACTTTATCTATAGCTGTGCTTGCATGGGTTTTCTCGGGGTACTCAGGTTTCCTCCCACAGTCCAACCACATGCACATTATGGTTAATTGGCTGCTCCTAGGTGTGAGCAGGAGTGTAAATGAACGTGTGTGTGATGGACTGGTAAGCTGTTCAGGGTGTACCTCACTTTCGCTCACGGTCGACTGAGCTCTGCCCCAGCCTCCCTGCAACCCTACTAAGATTAAGCTTTTTGGCAAATGAGTGATTGAGTCAATGATATAAGCTCAGGATTACTTTGTCAAAGCTTTGTTAAGCACCACAACATGGAGTTACACCCATAAGCACCACAACTTTACTGTGCAAAAGGAAGCTTTAAGTTAACTGTGTCCAGAAGCACGGTTGGCTTTTCTGGGCTTGGATGGATCTGTGATGGACCATAATACAGCAGAAATGTGTATTGTGGTCAGAAAAATTGACCAATTTATATACTGAATCAGTCAGTATTCCAAGTCTTTTTTGGAAGAAATGGATGTGCTCATGAACAGGACCAGCTGAAAAGGACCGTTCACACTGTTCAAGTCCAAAAGTCAGGGTTTGTCATGGTGTTTGATTGTGTTGTGCTCTTGGCGAAGGAAACTGGCAGCATAAATGCTGGAAAGCAAATTGAGATTTTGGAGCAACATCCTTTCTATAGATAGCCATGCATATTTCAACAACACAGCACAAAGCTACATTCTAAAAACATTACGTTTAGCTACAGAAGAGGGGCACGCAAACGCTGGACTGACCTGCCTGCAGTCCTGATCTGTCCGATAGAGAATGTGTGGGGATATTTTACAATGGAAATTGTGGCAATGACAATCAGTACAGTTTGACACCTTAAGACTTGTTTGCATGAAGAATGAGAGGAAATAACATCTGAAATGCTTCATGTCTTCAGTCCCTAAACATTTTTTGAGTGTTGTGAAAAGGAATGGCAACGTTGCAAAGTGATCATCCCAACTTTCTTCGTATTGTCTTGCAAGAATTACAATAAAGAAGCCAGAATGATATAGATATGAGAGCTGAAAAGATTTAAATTGATTTCTCAAATGGTACCAACTTATTCCAAGATTTTGTTTTCAAGTCAAATTAGCTGTACATGCAGCAAAATAATTTTACTGGTATTAAGTCTCTCCTCAGTTTCAGTGTTTATTCATTCATTCATTCATTCATTCATTTTCTAAACCACTTAATCCTAATTAGGGTCGCGGGGAGGCTGGCACCCATCTCAACCGTCTCTGGGAAAGGGCAGGCTCACGAGGCCATCACACACACAACCATTCAAACTCACACTCATGGCTAGGGGCAATTTGGAACAGCCAATTAGCCTACTGTGCATGTTTTTGGATTGTGGGAGGAAAACGGAGCACCCAGAGGAACCCCACGCAAGCACGGGGAGAAGATGCAAACTCCACACAGAAATGATTGGGCCTGGGAATTGAGCCCAGACCTTCTTGCTGTGAAGCGGATGTGCTGACCACCATGCCACTGTGCCGCCTGTTTATTTCTCATGTATAAATAATCCTTTTTGCATTCTATCCTTTTGTATTGTTTTGAGTACAAGATTATTTGTTTTCGGTTAGAGACGTTATTCCCGCAAACAAAGGTTTGGGGAGTATCTAGGAATCACCCTGTCCGTCTGTCTGTCCGTGGAAGTTGTAAGCGCAACTCCTCCTAAACCTCTGGATGGATTTTGATGAATCTTAACACAGTTGTGTACCACCTGAAGATATGCATGAAGTAAAATAATCCAGGTCCGTTGTTTTGAAGGGGAGATTAGCTTGTAAGTGCAGTTCCTCCTATACCGTTGGAGGGATTTCTCTCTAGGAAACTCCAAGAGTCATCCAAGGCAGTTAGGTCATGTTGAAGACGATGGGTATTATGTAGTGAGTTTACTCACAGTTCTTGTTTCAATTTGAACTTACCATATGAACTTTTTTTGGATTTGGGGTTTTGTATGCAGTAAGTAGAGTAAAAAGCTGCAGTTGTGTTTTTTTATTGGTTCATGTGTGATTTGTTTTACGAAATGAGTTTCTTTCCTGTATAATGCTCTTATATGCTCTTATATACTTTTTTTTTTATATATATCTAGGCTCAGCCTATTGTGCTACGTGCAGTACGGGATTTTTCTGATGCCAGAATGCTTACTCTACAGGTCAATGATTCAGTGACTGTCATAGAACATGGGTAAGAGACAGAGAAGAGCAAGCAATTGAACTATAAATGGAAAAATTACCTCACTTTAGCCCTTTGAGCAAGCATTTTTTTCTTTTGACTTTAAGGTCTTTGCAAACCTTCTTGCAAAAGAGATCATGCTAAAGCTGTTCTCATAGTTTACACACGACTCAAGCAAGACAGAGTTAGAGATCTTTTTCTGACTAAGTAAGTGGGCATATAATAGGATGGGAGTATTTTGACTGGCTAGTCCACAGGTATTAAACTCAAGGCCTGCAGGTCAATTCCGGCCTTTCAACTCATTTTATGTGGCCTGTGAGAGCTTTTAAAGTAAATTATCATACATTATTTGCATCAACCATTACAATGAAACCTAATTCATCAACCTTCCACTAGGTGGAGACAACCTATTTTTTTAGTAAGCAGCTAGCCATTCTTGACTCCGGAAAGATTGCAAGCTAGCTTGTCACCATCAAGTATTGTCAGAAAAGGAAATCGAATAAAGGAATATAGGACAAACGCATTAGCAATAATATGTAGAGTTTATAGTTGCCATTTTTGAACTGATTATTCGACCCTCGATAACCTCGAAATTTAAGGATGTGGCCCTCAGTGAATATGAGTTTGACACCGCTGTGCTAGTCTACTTACCCCTGTCAATTCTCTGTCTAGGCTGGATTTGTGTGAATGGAAAGGTCAGAACCAGAGGACAAACCAAATTGGTTGGTTTCCTGCAGTAATGACTGCTTCCGTCAATCCTTCAACGGGACAACTCAATCCTAATCCTGGTTACATTTCTTCACCACCCAGAGGAAGCTTGCAGCACGCTGGACATGGAGACATCCATCCAGAACGCAGCTGGGGAACTCCAGAACGACTCGACGAGTGGGTGATGCTCCTTTATTACATTTAGCTAATTAAGATTACATTCTTGGTATCATTCTGTTATTGAGACTTACATTTGAGTAATGAATACATGTGATCATTTTAGCTCTGGAAACTGGAAAACACCTATGATGAGGGAGAAGCAAGAATCCAATCTCAAAAAAATGTCAGGTTAGTGCAAGGATACAGTATCTGCACAAACGGTGCCGCCAGCATTCTCATATTATTCAATACCTGATCATACCCCTGCATTTACCCTAGGAATGTCCCGGAGTCTAGAATCTGTCCTCGGTCTCCCTAAAGATATCGGCCAAAGTGGTAATGGTAACTTTGCTCAGCGAGCTAATGAACGAAAGCACATTTCAGCTCCCCCAACCCAGGACATTCGCAGGCTCAGTGATGCAGGCAGTGGTGTCCCTCCTCCACGGCCACCGCCGCCCAACTTCAAACGTCTGAAGCATCTGAACATGATTTCTGATCGGAGATTTGCAGGCAATCCAGCCTCTGCTGCTTGTTGGGGTCACCCTCCATCTCATCTAAATCACCAGTTTCCACCCCAACAGCAGGGTAGACCTGGTGTTACCAACCTTATCAAGATGTCTAATCTGGCTAAATCAAGCCCACAGCTAGACAGTGAAATAGAGAGAGAAAAAGAACGGGAGAAAGAAAGAGAGAAGGCACGGGAAAGGTACCCTCCACAACACGTCCAAGTAGATAAGGAAGTCCTAAAAGCACAGGTATGTTCCTTCCTTCCTACCCTTTGACTTTTCTACCTACTATCTTTCTTTCTACATATCTTTCTAATTCTTTATTGCTTTCATTCTACCACTCTTTTCTTTTTTCTTTCTACCTTCATTTCTTTTGGACTTTTTTCCTACCTACCTTTTTTCTTTCTTTCTTTCTACCAACCTTCCTTTCTTTTTTCTTTCTTTCATCTTACCTTTCTTTGTCTTTTTATCTTTTTCTTTCAACCTACCTTTCACTCTTTCTTTCTTTCAACCTATCTTTTTCTACTTACCTACCTATTTTTTTTCTTTCTTCCTACACACCTCCCCTTTTCTTTCTTTTTACCAAACATTTTTCTTTCTACCTACTTTGTCTGTCTTTCTACCTATCTTTCTTTCTTTTTTCTTTCATTTTTTTCTATCTGCCTTCCTTTCACTCTTTCTACCTACCTATCTTTTTCTTTCTTTCTTTCAGTCTTTCTTTCTGCCAATCTTTCTTTTTTTCTATCTATCTATCTATCTATCTATCTATCCATCTATCCATCTATCCATCTATCCATCTATCCATCTATCTATCTATCTATCTATCTATCTATCTATCTATCTATCTATCTATACTGTAATACCTTATGGTGCAAGTGTAAAATCTGAACTAACTACCAAACATCTACTGCTTTTATTATAATCTGCTTGCAAATATTACTGTGTTGTGATTTCCCAGGTGCAGGCAGCAGTACATGGAGTAACTGTTGAGGAAGTTCAAAAAGCTCTACAACGCAATGACTGGAATCCAGTGAGGGCAGAGCAACAGCTGAAGGTAAAAACATTTTCTCTTTTGCCTTTTTTTAAATATATTACAAATTCCTATAGTATAGCTCATCTATATCTACTCATTCACTCCTGTGCTCCATTCAGACAGAGCAGCTTTACCACATGAACCAATGTTCACGAGAGGATTGCCATAAGATACTAGCTCGCTACAACTGGGACCTGCAGCAGGCCAGCCGTTTTGTAATCCGCATGGCTGCTGAGAAACGCGGTGACAGATCTTAGAAACGACATTTCAGTGTCGAGTCAGCGTCAGTGTCAGCGACTTAGAAATTATATTTTTCAGTCAGACATCTCAGTAAAGAGAGACGCTGCGAGCTACATGTCAGGATTCGAGGGATGTATACCAAACCGGAAAATGGGAGCATTACTGACCTTCCTTATTAACCGCTGCTGTGCCACTGAAGTCCTGCTCTCTCATTGAACTTGGATCATTCCCACCTGTTGGGCCCAAAGTTTAACACCACCTTTAGACACGGGAGCTTCAGACCTAGTAACACATTTTATTAAACTGTGTTAATCGTATATTTGGCGGGGAAAATGTGCAGCATGCAGAAACTGGATTTCGGAATCATCACCTTCGTGGAATGTAAAGGGGCTCTTCGGTCCACACCTTGCTATATAAGCAAAGAGACAAGTCCTGCCCTATTACCTGTTTCAAAGTGACTGATTCAGTCCTACATCTTGTGGAAGAGTTTTACATTTACATTTACATTGGAAGATGTGTTCTCTAAGCATGAACCTGTTCCTACATGAATTAAAAGCTGCTGTATAATTCAGCACTGTATGCACAAGTATGTAGCAGCTCAGCATTGCCCCCTACCTGCTGAATGAATCAGACAGGCACCTTTAAAAATCCTATACAGGTGAACCCTTGTGAATCAATCAAATCAGCACTCCTATGATGAAGGATTAAAAATGTTTTTATTTGTTTGTTTTTTTTTTTTTTAATATATATTCCAGTATAATTCAAGCAAATAAAGTATGCAGGAAAGCATGGAACACAAATGGGACAGTTCATGAATTTGTATATAGGAAATCTTTATCCTTTTGTTGATTTTTTTTTTTCCTCTCTAAATATCTATGTAAAATCTAGATGAATAGAAAGAAAATGTGTAGATTTTTATATGAATTGGTGACTAATTAAAACTTAAACTTGTATGAATGTACTTTGATGCCAACACTAGACAGAACTGTAGTAGGGGGTCATTAATTCTGGCTCGTATCATTTACCATATGCTTTTAATTTTTTTTTTGTAATCACTGTAATTGTATTTTTTTGACTCTTGTTGTGTGCAGTGTTGCAGACAAACTTGAGTAACAAAAATATAGGCGTATGATCCAGTGTTTTTCTTCCTGAACAATAATTAAAATACTTAATCTGATAACCAAACACTTTCAATCAAACGCAGAAGGGAATATGAGTAGTACAACCACTTAATAGAATATTTTGGGGGAAGGATGATCAGTGTAGAGACACTATAGAAAGACATGACCAGCATCAATAAAGGTACTTATTATAACGCCAATCAGCCATAACATTAAAAACATCATTGTTTATGACTAGGCAGTCCCATACACAGCAAGCAGCCATGCTGTGTGTTCTGACGCCTTTCTATCACAGCCAGCATTACAAGTTTTAGCAGTTTGTACTTTAGTAGCTCTTTTGTAGGATCAGACGAGATGTACTAGCCTTCACTACCCCTTGTGCATCAATGAGCCTTGGCCACCCATAACACTGTTGCCAGATCACTGGACCACCTTTGGTAGGTATTTGCCACAGAATAATGGGAACACTCCACAAGACCTGTTTTGGAGAAGGATAAACACAGTCATTTAGCCATCACAATATGGCACTTTTCAAAGTCACTCAGATCCTTAAACTTGCCCATTTTCCCTGTTTCCAGTGTATTAAACTCTCAAACTGACTATTATGTTGATGTCCAATCCTTGAGATGTGCTACAGTAAGGAGATCATTAACAATTATTCACCGAAAGTGAGGTGGATGAAGCTGAATAATTGTTTTAGCATGCGCTACACAGCAACTTGTAGACATTTTCTTTAAAAAGGAAGATATGTGTAACTCCGCACACATGTGCACATGTCAGAATTTATGAAGTATGAGCAGAGAAACTTACTGCTGTTCCAATGCTAACAAAAGACTTAAATTCTTTATGAAGATGTACAAGTTTATTTAAATCAGATGCGTTTTAAAACTCGTTCAGTGTTTTAGTGTGTACTACACAGAAATGTAGAGAAGTGTTTTTTTATAATCACGTCTTTTTAAACTCAGTATACAGTCCACAGAGACATAAGAGAAACCAACTAAAATGGTTTGTATAGTTTATTTTTCCAAAGCATGACCGATCACGCAACCTGCGCCATCACAATCAAGCGTGCATGACGGCATCTTTTAAATATTTTAATAAAATGTTTTTTACAGTAAAAAGCACGGCTATATTGCATAGCTTTCTTTGTATTTTGTGGGACAGCAATATGCTGATATGTCCTTGATGGTAAGAACTTTCTTTAATTTTCACGAACTAGGTAATCATAAGCCACGGGTATCAAACTTGAGGCCTGCAGGCCAAATCTGGGCCGCCAATTAGTTTTTTGTGACAAGAACTTTCAAAAGAATATGATTATCGTCCGTTCTTTGCATCAACCATTACTATGAATCCTAATTCATCATCCTTCCACTAGGTGGCAGCCACCTAATTCAAGTAAACAGCTAATCATTCATGACTCCGGAAAGATTGTATGCTAGCTTGTCGCTGTCAAGTGCTGTCAGAAAATACAAGTGAATAAAGGAAAAGAAGACAAATGCCTAAACTAATCCTTTTGCCTTATGGTTTCATCATGGTTGGCCTTTTAGAATAGCTGTTTAGTGATTTATTCGGCCCTCGATCACCTGTAAATTTAGTGATGTGGCACTCACTGAAAATGAGTTAGTCTCCCCTGTCATAAGCAGTATGGGGCAGAAGTGCTAACCAGTTGGGATTAGTATTTATTACACACAAAAGACCTCAAGAAGAACAAACTAGAAAAAGACTTTATGTATTTATTTTTCCGATTTAAGCAGGACAATGACAACGCCTGCTCCAAGTGACCGTGCTAAACTGTGAAACCACCACTTTGATTCTAACAGTATCCACAAACAGGAATGTTTAGTATAGCAAGCCAATCAGATTGAACTGTTCCTGTGGAGTAGATACTAATCAATAGTATTCAGTAAGAGGGAATGTCATGGCTGATTAGTGTGTAAAAGGACTTAGCAATAATGCTTTAGTTTATTTGGCCACTATGCAAGACTGGGCAATGAAACAGTTTCATTTTGTCTTATGATCGATAATCCTGAGTACTTTGTAACTGTTACTTACAGTAGCAAGTAATTTTGCTTGTTAATTACATGTTTGTACCAAGTTGCACTGCTTTTACATGCTTTTATTACATATTTTGTTGATGTGAAATAAAATTTAACAAAAAGGTTATTTGATGGTTATTTATTTGTTACCCATATAGCACGCTAAAAAGGTTTTTGAACCATCTACTACAGAACCCTTTACTCCAGCCATCTCTACCAAACAACTGATAGTGCACATATGTTAACGATAACCTATTTGGAATCATATGAAATATGCAAATTCGTAGTAGATTTACTATTTAAACATTAAAATAAGATGATGTGCAGCCGAAGAACTCGAAGAAACTTTCTATCCTTTCACCCTAAATCCACATAATTCGCTCATTCAATCACTCATTTGCCGAAATGTTTAATCTTATTAGGGTCGTGGCGGAGGCTAGAGCCTACCTCAGACAACCCTGGGCAAAGGCAGGTTACACCCTGAATAGCTCGCCAGACCATCACAGGGCCAAACCCACAACCATTCACACTCACACCTAGGGGCAATTTGAAACAGCCAATAAGCCTAATGTGCATGTCTTTGAACTGTGGGAGGAAACCGGCACACACGGAGGAAACCCACGCAAACACAGGGATATACATGCACTCTACACAGAAACATCCTTGCTGAGCCCAGAACTTAAGCCCAGGACCTTCCTACTGTGAGGCGGACATACTAATCACTGCACCACCGTGCCACCCCTCATTCAGCCAGTCATATGTAATATAAATTTTTCTTATTTTTACAAACAATAACTAATAGGAGGAGTACTGTGAGCTGTATTAAAGCACTACTCATTGTTACATGATCTATTTCAGTCCTTTCCCTGCAACTTGTTTCTTAAATACAAAAGCATGCTTGCCTTTTTAAACATACCCAACAACTTGTTTACAAAAGTTTTAAGTCAGCAGGGTGAGACAGAGAACATTCCACGTTCTTGGAACACTATCATGCTGAATCGGTGTGTTTTCAGATGTGTGACTGTATGTTAGTTGTATAATAATAATAAATAATGCAAATGATAAGAATTTTGTCCTTGTATCACAGCTGAGTAATGTCTTCTCAAAGTGTTATGCTGTTACAAGAGAATACACTTTATTATATTTACATGTATGTATTAACGTATAAGGACAACCATAGATTTAAGTCATGAAGAAGAACCTTCTTACATCTTGCTACTTGACTTGGTGGGCATGTTGACAATAACTTTGTCCTGGCCCTTGCTCGGCTCATGCACAGGTCAGCTTTCTGAACTTTTGCATAGGAACTCCCTATGACCTAAACCTGTGTGTGGGGTAGCTAATTTGCATGTAACCTTTGACCTTGAACATATAGTTTGGCCAAGCCATTGCTTGGCTCTTGCACAGGCCAGCTTTCTGAACTTTTGCATAGGCTAATTTGCATGTGACTTTTGACCTTTGCACAGTGACCTTAGACATAAAAATCTGTCCTGTGCTTCAGGTGTACTGGCTGAGGGGTTTTGACCTTCTATATAACGGATATTTTAATGTATTTGCAATCATAAATGTATCATTCTCTCTTCTGTTAATCCACAAGAACAGACTTTTCTTTAATATTCCAGCCAGTCCACATGAACAATCCACACAAAGATGGTACAGTAAAAAGTGGTTCTACTTCTAGAAATCCAAATTTCAGGGGTTTTTTTTAATATCAAAACACACAGATGTAAAAGTCAGTTGCTGTGCACTCTTATTCCACACAGTGGTGCATTCTTTAGGCATGTCATCATCCACCACAGGGAACACAGAAAAAGAATAAAAAGGATTTCCAGTGGTGAAGTCCTCCCACTTACCACTCAATTTTTCCATCACTAACCGGTACATTATTCACATTTTCTGATCCAACAAGACATTATTACCCAGGAATTTATTCATCAAACTTTTATTTATTTGTAACCATTTCTAAGTAACTATAAATTAGCCCAGACTAATAAGAAAGATGTACAGTTATGAAAGTAAGGAGGTATACATTTGGACCCACAGACAGTCCCAAGTAAATCAGGTATACAAGTTATAAAGCAGATTATACTATTTCTATAATACTTGTCTTAACTCAACTGTATATAAAACATGGCACAAGTGAATAAACCTTTACAGATCCTAAGAAAGTGGCATAATGTAGCATACAAAAAAGACTATATATATGATATTAACAAAGTGGCTTCTGAACATGACAGTCTATGCAATCATACAATACATATTTTTTAATGTTTGGAATGAGCACAAAGTGAGTACAAATCAACAGCTGCATTCCATCCATCCTCTCTGCTGTTCCTGCTTATGTGTAGGGGTCATAATAGAACCTGGAGACAATTCCAGCTGACTTTGGGAAAGAGGCATTGTACACCCTGAAAGATTCCCCAGTCTATTGCAGGGCTTACACAGAGAAACAACAACTCACCGTCACATTTACCCCTGAGTTTGATTTAGAGTAGCCAGTTGACTTAATATACATATATTTGGATGCTGGAAGGACCCCCCCCAAGAAAAACGCTAGAACATGCAAACTCCATACAGAAACATGCAAGTCCCAGAACCTTTTTGCTGTAAAGTAACAGTGCACATAATACATTCTGAACTCAATGGATTTGGGTGTGTCAAGAAAATGGCATGCATGTCGTGTGAAAAAATAAGGATGGACTTGAAATACAGGTTTGGGTTGATCCCTTCCCCACACCTTAAAAATGTCCTTCTGTTGTGGGTCAAGGATGAAAATATAAAAAGAGAGAAAGTAGTAAAGTCTTTCAGAGTAATGAAGCTCATAGGTTTGATCAAGAGAAGATGGATAAGAGTTCTCATCTGGGTCATAAAAAGATGAGTGGAATAAATCAATAAAGCAAAGCACAATGAGGAACATCTACTTCTCTAAGAGAAGACTGTGTTGCGTTGGTTAGAATCCCCCACTTTTTCAAAGAATATGAAATCCTGCAAAGACAAAAGGCAACACAGGTCATTGGATCAAGCCTGCACTGTGTACATACAGGTCATTTTTCATATACATACAGTGTGAATTCTTAAAAGAAAAAAAAAAATAATAATAATAAAAAAAAAAGACGACATGCTCTCGATTATATCTTAGGAACACAAGATATTGAAACTCACAATAAGGAAGCAAGCTCCCATCAGGACTGCTTTCATTTTCACATCCAGGTCCATGGGAAATTGGATGCCAAAGTTGTCTGCGTCAGTGAATGCCTCCTTTAGTAGGCCACTCCACTGCTTAGTGATTCGACCAATAGACTTTCCTCCATCCTTCCCTTTTAGCTGTGGGAATATCATGGAAGCTTTATAGGAGGAGTTTTTGCTGGTGTTCTTTTGTTTATTGGGGTGTTGTTTGCATGCAAGGTCATTCAAAAGATATTCATTCATTAATTTTCTAAGCCGCTTTATCATAATTAGGGTCGCTTGGAGGCTGGCACCCATCTCAGCCAACTATGGGTGAGGGTGGGGTTCCCTCTGTACAGCTCGCCAGGCCATCACAGGGCCAAAACTCATACAACCAGTCACACTCACTCTCACACCTAGGAGCAATTTGGAACCGCCAATTAGCCCACTGTGCATGTTTTTGGAATGTGGGAGGAAACCACAGTACCTGAAGGAAACCCACACAAGCACAGGGAGAAAATGCAAACTCCACACAGAAACGCCCCGAGCCCAGGAATCTAACCTTCTTGCTGTGAGGCGAATGCTCTAAGCACTACGCCACCGTGCCACCCATTCAAAGATACATGGACAAACTTGGGTGAAATTTCTTTCTAGAGTAGTGTGTAGGTGAAGTAATCAGAAGATAATGTTAAAGATAATAATAAAACATTTTCCAAAATGCTCATCAGACACCCACTAGGGGGAGAGATTTCATTATAACTATGTCAAGTTATAATAGTCCATTTGAGCCTTGCGGAGTGCCCCTAGTTAACATTGTTATTGCATGTAACACTTGAATAAGTTTCCCCAGTGCAGCTAACTGGGTTATTAAATGCCTGCCATGTCTCTCACTGTCTTTAATGAGAAGCATGTAAAACAACCATTGCTGATTTTCGTCAAGAGTAGGCTGCATAGCCGTCTGCGTGTTTCTGCCCTGCGATGGTCTGGCGAGCTGTCCAGGGTGTACTCTGCCCTCGCCCGGAGTCGGCTGAGATGGG
>JAOUQZ010000041.1:12113908-12128562 GCA_028564935.1 Neosilurus hyrtlii
TGATACATCTGAACTTTTCCGTGGGAAAGTGCGTACGCAACGTTTTTGTGCGTATGCACCCTTTGTACATGAGGCCCCTGGTGATTCTCTACCTACCATTTTTCATCATTATGAAATAAACCCACTCACCTGACTCGACCATGATGTCCTCATCGGCAATCCACGTTTCCCCTTCACTGGAGCTCATTTCAGCATCTCTGCTTGCTTCATCGCGCTCAGACTTCACCAGGCTGGGTCTCTGGGTCTGCAGTTCTCTCGGCTCACCTGCGTGCTCCTCTCCATGGCCGAGTCCAGTCTCAGAGTCTGTCTCGCTGAGCGCCGAGCTCTTAAGCTTCTTAAGGCTTTTGGGCTGTTTTGAGTTTTTGCTGCGCTTGATCCTGGCGCGTTTTTCCCCGCTGCTACTGCTGCTGTCTCCAGCGCCTGAGCCTAGAGAGAGACGCTTCAGCTTTTTTTCCTTCTTGCGCTCGACTTTGCTGCTTGCTTGGCCCTTGTAAAGAGAGTCCTTTAACCTCATTTTGTCCAGCAGGGTGCTGTCAGAAGGCAGGCGCTGCACTGTCTTTACACTTTTGTTGGCGCGGGCTTTCTGCACAAAAGTGTGTATGGTGTGGAGGTCTGAGTTGCCATCTCCCCAGCTTGCCGACATGTGCGAACTGGCGCCACCTCCCATGCCACTCTCGCCTGAGGTGCCAGAGCTGTGTGGTGAACTGGAGGAGGCTGGAGACCATGGTCTTTCCTACAGAGGCAAAACAAGACACTAAAATGCTACACAGCTGCAAGCATGTCTACTAAAACTCACACAACAGTAAGACAATGGATTCATTCTAAGAGAAAGATTATCTAATTAAGTGGGCTGTTAAGACAGCAACTCACAACACACACACACACACACACACACACACACACAGAAAACACTATTTCACGCAGGTTAGTCTAATGTCATTTTCATCAGCAGAACTGTTTAACCCCACTAGGGTTGTAGGGAGGCCTAAGCCTATCTCGGGCAAATCTAAATGAGCAGAGTGCAACACGAACAGCTCACCAGTCCATCACAGGGCCAACACACAACCATTCACCTAAGGGCAATTTGGAACAGCCAATTAGATTAATGTGCATGTCTCTGGCGTGTAGGAGGAAACCGGAGTACCCGGAAGCAACCTACGCAAGCACAGGGAGACCATGCAACATCTAAACAGAAACGCTCTCAGCCCAGAACCTTGTTGCTGTAATGTGGACCGGCTGACCTTTACATACCACACCGGCTAACCTCTACGCCACTGCACCACACACTCTAATTTCATTTCATCCCAAAGGACTCAATACATGTCTGAAACGTTAAAAACCATGCAGCCAAATCCCTTTTGTTACAGTCTCCACCAAGGTGGATATGTTTAACCCTCACTTTGTGTGCTTGTTAACATGACATTTCTACCAGAGTTGGGACTCTGAACATCTCCACTGAATTTGGAGATGATCCGGATCAAATTCTGGATCCAGGAACTTTTGAAAGGATTCTTTAACATTGAGAGAGAGGACAATTTTTGACATTTCGGTTCATTCGAGGGATGGCTGGGCTTAGCAGAGGTTCTCTGAGTGCTCTTGCTGGTCTTTCATAAGAACATTAATGATGTCATCAGACAGGCATTAAACATGAGCCTAGCAGACTCCTCTCAACTAGTACAAGACTTTTATTCTTTTTTTTCGCCCAGGATGACAAAAGTGAGGGATTCAATTCTAAGCGTTACCAATCTGCCACTGTAACCATTGGACGAGATTTTTTCCGTTACCTACTCAACTAAACCAACCAGTGCACGCAGTCATTACAATGAATTCATCCATAATGAAATATATTTAAATTGTTAATGATTATACCTATTGAAGAGCACTTGTATGATTTACTGCACTATTTGAGTATTGAGGATTTCTGTGACTATTGTACGAGTAGTTTATTCACTGAAATAATTGTAATATTTTATTTCGGCTATTCAACTCTGTACAAGGACCTTGGAAAAGGAACAAGAACTCCTCCATATAGCAACAACATCTACTGTTATATACTTGCATTTTGCACTAAATTTACATTGTACTGTTTATCATACTGATAATACTGTACATTTTACTTGCTGCATCTGTTTATATAGATATTAACTTATAATTTTAGACTTGTATATATATACATATATATACACACAAGTCTAAAATTATATATATGTGTGTGTGTATATATATATATATATATATATATATATATATATGTGTGTGTGTGTGTGTGTGTGTGTGTGTGTGTGTGTGTGTGTGCTCAGACATAAGGCTTCATCTCTTGACCACAACCTACCATCGATAGACTTGAAATAGAAACAAATTTATAAAATTCGGTGCTCATCAATCAAACAAAAACATGAAGCCAGAAGTCTGACAGACCTGAAGAGAACCTGACTGCCTGAAAACAGCTTTAATACACAAACAAAACTAAACAAGGAAAGAGTAGAGAAACTCACCTCTTTGGAAGATGGGATATAACCAGCATACGCCAGTACAAAACTACAGAACTTATTAAAGTCCTCAACGGTTCTCTTTCTTCTTTCTGGTGGCTGGAGAAAACATTTTTATAGTTAGAAACCAAAACTACTAATGAAGACACTAAGGGGTTAAAAGCTTTCTGGTTGGAGCAGCTTACCAGAGGCTCCGTTTTGCGTTTCAGTAATGAATCTGGAATAAAAAAGAAAAAGAGAGGGAACACATGGGTTGAGAAAAACGTGTTGACTTTAGACCGTCATATTTGCTTTACTTTGTTGTTTTTGTTCGACATTAATCGGGTCCTGAAGGTGTGTGTCGTTAGCAGGCAGCTAAACAAGGACGTGCTAATGTCCACAGACGCACAGCTAACACTAAAGCACCGAGCTGGGCAGCTAGCATGAGACGTCGACTGTAGTTTTAATTCGAGTAGATTTTATTTAAACGTCTTGCATTTCAACACAAGGACAAGTCCAGGTGTACTGGCGTTGAATCGCAGGAAAAAAACAGAGTGTGTAGAGGGATAAACACATGGCGAGAGCCTACGCAATATTTTCAAGAGCTTCGACAGGGTTAGCACGCATGGCTAATAACAGACCAGCAGATATCCGTGTTTATTGTGTTTCTTAAAACTCGGCAATAACCAAACACCGACTGCAAACACCACAGTCGATTATACGTACTTTATTTCTATTTCGGCTCAACATCAAACAGAACATAAGTCCATCTGTACAACTTATACCGCTAGCACACCTGCTAAGCTTAGCCTGACAATAAACGCTAGCGAGCTAGTTAGCTAAGTCCGTCTCCTCGCCTACAGACCACAGCCTTCGGGGTGTGTAACAAGTTCACTCGTTACGAACTACTCAAAAACACCACTAATCAGGATGTTTTGAGAATAAATAAATCTAGATAATGGCACGAAAGTAAACTGAAGAACAAACCCAAAGCGGCAGGTCTGATAAAACAGGGGGAGGTGGAGTCCCCACGGAGCTGCTAGCCTTCTTGTGCTAAGCTACATTATGTTAGTTAGTGCATGTTAGTTGACGCTTATCTATGATCGGTGAGGGATTTTATTTATTTTTTATTATTTTCCCCCACTTCATATTTGTAGACAAGCAAAAAAAAATCAACTTAACTCGGTTCACTTTTATAGCTTGTCTGTGGAGTTTAGCCGAAATCACCACATCCAGCCGACGTCACACATTGAGCAACGCTGTCACAAGCTCAGTTTTCTATCTTTAGCGAGCACAGGACGTTTAACCAATGATAAACACCACCGATTAATAAAACGCAGGCGCATATTAACAAAAATAAAACACTCCAAACACGGCTGTAGGACGTGGAGAGAAGCCCGAGTTTATCCTACTTGGCGTTAGTTAGCATGGAGCAGCTACGTGGCTAATAATAACCGGCTAACGCGATGATCACTGAAATGAAGCAGACAATGTTGAAGCCGGAGGTATAACTTGTTTTAAGTTTTTCTTACCTTGGTGCTCAGACATTATTTCGAGCATTGTCACCTCAGCGATGAGGTCCGCTCAACTTCGGTTGCACAGACAGAGCAGCGTTTATTCACCGGCTTGCTAGCCAGCTAAAGCTAACTCACTTTCACCCAACAGACGATCGATTCCCCTCCTTATTATCGCATTCAAATATAATAAAACCTCTCAGGAATGTCTCGATCTTCTACCGAGCTCGGATTTCTCAATGGAACTTTAAATCTGCTCGATAATTAGTTAGCCAGGTCATCTCTTCGTCTCATGGCGTTGCATAAATAACCAGAAGCCCGAGTGTTGGAGGGAGCGAGCATCCTGCCGCCCGCGGTTGGACTCTGTATGTGTGTGTTCTCCCCCCTCTCTCTCTGTAACCGATCTGTACAAATAATTCACCCAACAAATATCTTTTTTTGTTTTGTTTTCATGAAAAGTGGAAAAAGTTCTTCAAACTCAGTGTGTGCGTATATCCCCAACCGCACCTCCCTCAAGTGGTCGATGTCAACTGAAGTCTGTTGCAGAGAAAAGCCCCTTGCGGTTGCTCTCCACGGTGCAGAACTGCTTCCTGTGGCATCATGGGAAGTGTAGTCCTATACAGAGCAGAGAAAGCGCGGCGCGAGAAAAAATATGTAGTGCATACTACTCTGATGAAAAATGCCATCAGGTTTCCAAATGATAAAAAATATTACATCATGTGTTAAATGTTATATTAAATCTAGCAAATATACGCTTATACCACAGAACATTTGAATAATCGAATTTGATAGGTCACATGACAAGTATTTCCTTATGACATCACGGCTCGGACAGTAGTTCCGGCTGTAGCGTGAAGGGGTTAGTATCAATGCGCGGAACTTCCCACAGTGAGTGAAGCGCCATGGTGTAAAGCTGTGCGTCGACCTGCTATTTTATGCCTCATAGTCCTTACATTAGTAGGACTGTATTCCTGATAATCTAAGGGAATCACACCATGCTTTCCTTTCTGATACTGCTGATATTCCTAGACAATGGCACGGTGGTTAGCATGTCTGCTCACAGCAAGAAGGTCCTGGGTTTGAGACCCGGCTTCAGCGTGGGCTTGCGGAGTGTGCACGTTCTCCCCGAGCTTGCATAGGTTTCCTCACCGTGGGAGGAAACCCCCCACACACACATGAGAACCTGCAGTCTCCACACAAAGGCCCCAGTCAACTGAACCTGCAGCCATCTTGCTCAGAAGCAACAGTGTTAGCCACTGCACCATCATGCTGTCTTGTAAAAGAGAGAAAAGGAAACAATGCAGCCATGTTGGCTCTCTCGGGTAAACGAGCACACTTTTAACTCCGAGACATTAGGGGGCGCTGTGCACTGTGAAGTCACAACTCAATGAGCTCTGAGTGTAAACGAAGAACACGTTCATGAACACATTGCTGGTTGTTTATGGTTCAAGTACAGCAAAGAGGTGCGTGTTGTCGTGAATAATAGTTTTTTTTTTTTTTTTAGAGATATTGTACCAAACTTTCAGTTTAAAGCAAAGTGGAGTTTATTCATTATCAGTTTGTCACCACTACTAGAAAACTCACAATGCTGTCCGAGGTGTTAGAGGCAACCGAGTCAGGAGGAATAGTTATTATTCGAGGTAGGACTACATAACAACCAGTCTTTACTAGATATACCTGGTACATTATAGATGTATTCTGCTGCTCTAGTTGTTTCCTTAATCCCCTGTGTGTATTTTCCAGACACTGCTTGTTATTCTGGACGACACCTGCTTAAGTATTACATAAACTGCGCCCTAAAGAGGTAGGAGATGGATTGTGCAGGTATATAGTGCTTAAAATAAATGAACACCTATATTTTAATAAATGTACTAGCTAGTGGGTTAATCCCACCTCCATCGGTCTTTCAGAAATAAAAGAACATCAAACTCAGACTGCCTTATTTTGTATACACTCCAGATTATTTGCTGTTAGTAAATGTTTTGGACACATGATATAACAGTGGTTGTGATGATAATAATAATGATAAAATTAAGTACACAGAATGTTATTCAATTCCGTTTTATCTGTGTAGCACTTTTTACAATTGACATTGTCACAAAGCAGCTTTACATAGTAAAATAAATTAGAAATCTAAAAATGTTCTACAACCCCTAAACATCCCTAATGAGCAAGCCTGTGGCGATAGTGGCAAGGAAAAACTCCCTCAGTTGACATGAGGAAGAAACCTTGAGAGGAACCAGGGTCAAGAGGGAAACCCATCCTCATTTGGGTGAAACCATAAAGTATGAACCATATAAGAAAAAATCCATTACAATCCAACATGTAGCCCGGTTGGTTTTACCACAACTGTAAGTAAAACTGTAAAGAAAAATTTCATTAAATGTAGTCCGGTTGGTTATACCACAATTGTAAGTAAAACTGTAAAGAAAAATTTCATTACAGTCCAACATGTAGTCCGGTTGGTTTTACCACAATTGTAAGTCCTAATTAACTGCAGCAAGAGAGTCTATATCACCAGCAGCGAAAAGTCAAGTGTTATGAAGAAATGAAACTGGGCCTGGTTTTATTTTATCCCACTCCGTAGATGCATGCAGCTTGCTAGTGACTCCTTCTATCAAGTAAATTGAAACCCCCTCTTAGATGCTTTCTCTTCATAGGCCGTGGCCTAATGGTTAAAGAAGTGGGACTGGAACCAAAAGGTCACTGATTTGACTCCCGAACCAGCAGGTAAGATATGTGGCGGCAGGAGGAGCGAGCAGCACCTTCCCTTCCTCCACCTTCATTGCCGAAGTGCCCTTGAGTAAGGCACCTAACCCCCAACTGCTCTCCAGGGGCCACTGTGTTGTAGCCCACTGCTCTGTGTGTGTGTGTGTGTGTGTGTGTGTGTGTGTGTGTGCGTGTGTGTGTGTGTGTGTGTTTTGCTTACTTTGGATGGGTTAAATGTAGAGACAAGTTTCCCTTGCGTGATTTATACGGTATATCAAAAAAATGGTGTTATACATTTCAGCCTATGTTGACAACACTTCCATAAAAAGTCATCAT
This sequence comes from Neosilurus hyrtlii, assembly GCA_028564935.1. Taxonomy (NCBI): domain Eukaryota; kingdom Metazoa; phylum Chordata; class Actinopteri; order Siluriformes; family Plotosidae; genus Neosilurus; species Neosilurus hyrtlii. Next base: position 12,120,936 of record JAOUQZ010000041.1, read on the forward strand.
CATCATCAGTGATTCTAAAAGCACATGTGAGATATAGTCAAGGCTTTAATAAGCGGAAACAAGGTAGATTATTTACTTGATACTGTTCTGCACAAAATTTACTTGGAAACTGCAAGTAGACATTGTATTTTGATTTTGCTATACTGTATTAATCACGCTAGGTGCATTGTAGTATGGATTGTGCGCGCACACATCCGGAGCAGTGGGCTGCCACACACATTGGGGAGCAGTTGGGGGTTAGGTGCCATGCTCAAGGGCACTTCAGCCATGAAGGTGGAGGAAGGAAAGATGCCCCCCCGTGCTGTATCGAACCAGCGACCTTTTGGTCCCCAAGCCACTTCTCTAGTTGACTGTGCTTAGTCGGTTGCCCCCTGTCCATTCAAAGCATACATTACACTAAAGGACAAACCTCAGAACTACAAGTTTCCTGGTTTTGTGTGTGTGTGTGTGTGTGTGTGTGTGTGTGTGTGTGTGTGTGTGTGTGTGTGTGTGTGTGTGTGTCTACAATAGTGTGCCCGTCATTGTATGTTTTGATGCCATTAATGAGATTTTGTCATGTAATGATTTGCTCACGTCTTTAACTGGTTTTAGATTTTTGCCCTCCTATCCAATATCCTGTTGACTCGGTCTTTAGTTTGTTTGAAGTAGTTCTTTGTATTTGTTTGCATTTAAAGACTTGTACATTGTTATTTCTATTTCTTTATCAATGCAAAACCCATTACATTTTGTCCACTATGTTTCATTATAATTTGTGATTGACTCTGTTTTGTTCTTTTTCTTTTTGAGGGGGGATGCTGTTCATGTGTTGGGATTTGAAGTTCCCAAGCACGAGTTTTGTGTTAAACTGGACAGCAGTTCTTCAAATTTGTAAGTCTATTGTCTATCATCTAAAAATTTACATTAGTTAAGCTTTTTTCGGGAATATAACATGTTTTCTATGGACTACTTGATCAGCAAGAAACAGCGTGCAGTCATAAGACAAGACTACAACTTACTTTTGAGCTTCTTCCTTTTTCCGCTGATAGGTATCACTTTCACAATGCGTTCACCGACCCTCTGGGCTGGACCAAGCAGTCCTTGTTCACAGTGAAACATTTCAACACAACAGAAATTACCCGGCTACTTCAGGAGACACAACATGCCAGATCTTCAGTTCTTGTCATTGATTCTTTATCTTGGGTTTTAAGACATCACAACACTGTTGCTGTCTGTCAAGAACTTCATAAACTCGGGAAAGGTTGGTCATGTCAGCAGTACACAAGTACATTAACCCTAATTCCTCTACTTTAGCTGCTTTACTTCAGTGTAGATGCAATGCAACATGGATTTGAAAGAAAAGGAATTTAAAAGATTATTAAGGTCTTTTGGTTACACACTGAATGTAGTTAGGGATGATCTGTATTTAGAAGAGATATAAACCAGGGGTAATGTGCAGTCTGAGGGGAGTTCAGTATCAGGCTTTTATAAACTTGATTGGATTTTCTTGCAATAATTATTTATTGGATTGTTGTCTCTTAGTGTACATTCATTAAGCTGCTGTTTGGGTCAGCTGACACTATTGTTTCTTTTCCTGACAAGCAGGAGGTTCAGTAAGGATGATTTTCGGTCTCCTGCACATGGATCTTCATCAGCAAGATATTGTGGAAACAATAAGCCATTTAGCAAATACTGTAATTTCTGTTACACCTGGGAACAGTGCACATTACGCTCTGGCCAAGACCTCACAACGTAAAAAATCTGGAAAGGTTATGCAAAAGGTAAGTAGCTTTTCTTTAAACTGACTTGTACATGTTTTAAATATTTTAATGTTTACATTGTTTTGTATTTGAAAGCTGAAAATGTTTTTTTTTTTTTTTTTTTAAAGGAAGAGGCTTTCATGTTAACAGAGGACTTGACACTCTCCATAGAGACCAAAGCCAACCAATCAGGAAATGTTCACACAGAACTACATAATAAATCTGAGGTGAATTCATCAGTGATTGCTTTTAACTGATGTACACACCATTTCCAAAAGTATGTGGACACCTAAGCATCACATTTATGTCTGTTTGTTGAACATTCCATCCCAGATTTACTCCTCTCCCTGCTGTTATGATTATTCCTCTTCTATAAAAGCTTTCTACTAGATTTTTAGGTGTTGGGATTTTTGTCCATCAGCTACAAGAGGACTGGTCAGGATGGGCAATAATAATCGTCAAGGAGACCATACTAAAGGTGTTTCATTGGAGCTTAGGGCAGGCCACTCAAGATCAAGATCTTTGTCATGCTGGAACACATTTGGGCCCCTTAGTTCCAGAAGAGTTCCCATACAGTTGTTTACCTGCAATAGTTTGAGGAAGACCAACATATAGGTGTTATGGGAAGGTGTCCACAGACTTTTGGCTATATAGAGCAGATCCACCCAGTCCTATATATATGAATATATTTTGCAACCCATGTCTCTTTTTCATTTTTTGTTTAGGTGGATCCAACTTCAAATTTGACCTTTAATCTTCGTTTGTCTGAGGGTGAAAGAGAGGCAAAGGGGAAAGTTGCTCTACCTTTTGTCTTCAGTGAAGAAAAGTAAGAGGAATCAATGATCAAGATTCAAACTCTCTTGCTATTCTGTGTCTCAAGTTTTACAAGGAAGTACATCAAAATACACACTGACGCAGACCTCAGATTTACTGTTATCCCTGTTCACTGGTGTCAGAACTGACTGTCATATAAAAAACCCTACTTTTTACCCTTGCTTGCATTGAGAGAAAACTCAGTCTGATGTCTTTAGTACAGACGAAAGGCAAAATTCTTTGTTATTGTGCACTTGGCTAAGGGGATTCAGATGTATGTAATTTGTCAATATGATGAGTTTGAAAGTTTTTTTTTTTTGTTTTGTTTTGTTTTTTTGCAGAAAGTCTGCTCTTCTGAGGCCAGGACGGGGTTCAGGACGCATTATGTATGAACCTGATGCAAATGATGACATTGATGAAGAAGATCCAGATGATGACCTTGATGTCTGAAAGGTCCATTTAGAATGTTGTTAGAAGCTCTGTGGGAGTTCTGGAGTTGAGCCTGAGGTCTAATATTTAACGTAAAATTCTGTATTTAGATCTATTAAAATCTGTACTCCAGACATCTGTAGTAAGGTCACTTGTGGAAGTTCAACACCAGCAACACTGCACCTTTCTGTTTCAGTCTGTTCAAGGAACCAATGTGTCATAGCAATTGGCGGCATCCAGAAACATGTACTAGCAAACAATGTGGTCTAGTAACATAGTACACCTTTTATGAAACAGTTAAATGAGAGCAGTACTTACTATTAAGTATGCAGTGACTCTTAGTCAGGTATAGTAACAGGCTACAAAGTGACCTTTCAAGAACTATGCTTTATTTTTTAAACATGTATTTTGTCACACGTAGACATCTCCATGTGTGAAGAGGAACCTTTGTTTTGCTGATTTTGACATTAGCAGAAAATGATGCACTTCTTAGTTGCCTTAAGCCATAGGTTCCACCGGAATTATTTGATTTATTTATTTGTTTGGTTTACAAGTATGTATATGATTTGTGGTCAGAAAGGGACCACTTTTTTTGTTTAGTTCAATAAAAATGTTTTGTATCTGGTTACAGTTTATTACTGTTTTGTTGTCTGTCATCAGCACTTCCAGGCAAATTTTGTTTTGTCAAAGTTTGCATCTATGCTTTCAAAGAAATACACCAATCAACCACAACATTAAAAACATTATGACCACTGAAAGTGTATTAAATAACATTAATTATAGCTTTACAGTGACACCAGAGTGGGATGTAAATATTGAACAGTTAGTTCTTAAAATGTATGTGTTGGAAGCAGGAAATATGGCAATATGTAAGGATCAGTGTTTCTGGCAAGGGCCACATTGTGATGGCTAAACAACTGTGTTTATTCATCTCCAAACCTTTAGGGCTCGTGGGGGGTTCCTGGTATGCAGTCTTATCAGAAAGTGTACCACGGCCATTGCAGAGAACAGGGTAAGGTGCTTGAGTATAATGCTCCATGTGCATTCTTATGTCCCTGGTATAACAGCTCATGGAATAACTTGAATCATTTAAAAGCACATTTTTAATTTAGCCCCTACATATAGTTAAGGGGGAAAAATTTACATACTTTAGGGCAAGATCCAGGCACAATCCATCCATCATCTATACTTTTTATCTGTCTGGGTTTTGAGGGAAGCTGGAACCAATCCCAGTTGACTTTGGATGAGATGCAGGGTACACTCTGAACAGGCTGCCAGCCAATCAAAGCATACCACAGAGTTGATTTATACACACCTATGGGTACGTTAGAGTAGCCAGATGACCTAATTTGCATGTCTTTGAACTGTGAGAGGAAACGAGTTCTTGGTGGAAACCCACACAAGCCACAGGGAGAACATGCAGTCCCATTAATCCTGGTACATACATAGTTTCCCACTGCACAGGCATTGATTTTAATCTAAACTTTTTGACACCTCCAACACAAATCTGTCAGTAAACAGCATGAATGTATCAACTCCTATACTTGTACATCTTTACTTGGACTTTGATGACATCATTCTATTTTTTATTAAAAAATAAGTGCCTCTAAAATGATTTAAACCAAAGCTATCAGTCAAAGATTTTTCACAAAAAAAATGATGTCTTCTTTAAATAAATGATATTTACAAGATGCTCCTTTATCATAATAGTGAGTAAAAGCATCCTTGTCGAATATTCCATTCCAGGTTTAGTGCCCCTGTGTTAAGCTGAAGCTTATGCCTCTCGTTCTGGGAAGAATTTCCACTGGTACTGTGGAGCGAGGGGACCTAGTGATAGTGGTGGGTCCATAAACATTTATGCTTATAGTGTGTATTAATATTAGTGTAGATAATAAATCATAAATTATTTATTTATTTATTTATTTTTATTTAAAAAAACTTTTAAGCATAGTTTTTTACTAATCTGTTTTTCAAACTGGGCAGCATAGTGACTTGCACATCCCTCACGGCAAGAAGGTCCTGGGTTTGAGTCGGGCTCGAGTGGTTCTCGGAGGAGTTTGCATATTCTCCCCATGCTTAGGCGGGTTTCATCTGGGTACTCCAGTTTCCTCCCACACTGCACAGACATGCACATTTAGGCTAATTGGCCCTTTCAAATTGCACCTAGGTGTGAGTGTGAATGATGTGAGTGTGCTGTTTACGGTGCACACGGCCTTCGCACGGTCCTGACTGAGAGAGGCTCCAGCCTAATTAGCGAACCTAATAGTAGGATTAAGCAGTTCGGCAAATGAGTCAGGGAGTTTTCTCCAAACTCTCTGTATCTTTATGGATCCTTGGTTGAACTGTCACTCCGTCTTTGTAACTCGGTTGTGCTTTTGGCTCTTTATCAGCCTGTTTTATACATTACTTTGTGTTTTCTGTTGTTTTCTTGCATCATGTCATGTTTTTGAAGGTGTATTTGTCTGTAGAAAAATGATAAAACCGTGGTACTCTTTCTGTTTACATCCAAATCCTTCCAACACCAAACTGCCCCCTTAGTAAAAGTGCAGCTGGTGCCACATCCTGCATGTAAACACCAAAGTGAAATGGTGTAGCTACACTTCCTGGCAGTTAAAAATCAACCTCTGAGACTTTCTAACGTTTTGTTGTCGAGTTGCTCATTTTATTTGAACTCAGAGACACTGAGTGAATGGTGAGTCATTCCGGAAGTGACGCTGATTTCCGCCGCCGGTGTGCAGCGCGCTTCCGGGTTTGAACTGAACTGTCTCTTAGCACCGACTCTTTATGAGCTGAGCTGCACCCTTCAGTGGCGAGGAGGGAAAAATACTGCATTTAACGCCACGGTGCTGTGGATCATTTGTGCTCTGGTTGTGGACTGGACCTTCTGTCACCTTATCCAGGCTGCTGTTCAGTGTCACCAGCCGGTTCGGATAGCTGCACGGCTAGCACGTTGTGTTCGGTTTGTTGAGTTAAACCCAAACCTGTTTGGTTCACTAAACAGAACCCCCCTGTCTCATACACTTCAGGTTCCTGTGTTTTTAACCGGTTTTAGGTAATGCGAGGTTTGTTGTTGTTGTTTTTTCCCCTGAAAGAAGAAGAATAATGTTCTCCGAGTCTTCTGGAAAAACTCCTGGGTGTAAACGATAGCGCGGATCTTATAAGGTTTCATCTCCACGACAGGTGTTTTTTTTTACACGGCTGAACTTTTCGGTGTTATGGTGGACATGCTGAAGACTCGTCAGTGTTTGCTGTGTGTCCGCACTTTCTTTGGCTTGACGTCCAAGTTATGGAGTTTATTTTTGTACATCCTCAGGAAACCACTACGAACTGTGAGTATCCTTTTCCTCTGTGTTCTGACCCAGAGTTTCCCTTTAACAGTCCAAGTGACCCTGCAGCTCCAGGTGACCTGCTCTCCTACTGACTGTTGTAGGAAAGTTGAAGTTTACAGGCTGGTGCTGGTGTGAAAAGCTCATCCAACACACACACACTTGGTATTATGATGATCAGTCTATGTATGATAAGCAGTTGTGTGAATCTGGGTGTATTTACACACACACACACACACCTATAAAACTTATTATGAGGACACATTTGCAATTGTAAGTTTCTATTTGCCTTTAATTGCATTAAAGTGCCTCTCCCTTCTAATTGTCAACATCCATGTGCCCCACCCACTATTTACAGAAAATCCTACAATCCTACAAATAGAGTTCAGGCACAATTCAGCAAACCAGGTAACGTCTGGAAAGGGTTTAGTTTCATTTTCTATTCATGCCCTGTACATGTTTGCAAATGGTTGCATACTATTATTCATCCATTCATTCGTTTGCTGAACCGCTCAATCTCTCTGGGGTTGTTAAGAGGCTGGAGCCTATCTCAGCCAGTGCTGGGCGAAGGGTGGGATGCACACTGGACAGCTCACCAGACCATCACAAGGCAACATACATAACTCTTCACACCCACTCTGACCTAGTGGTGATTTGAAACATCCATTTAGCTGAATTGGCATGTCTTTAGACTGTTGAAGAAAACCGGAGTACCTGGAGGAAACCCACACATGCACGGGGAGAACGTGCAAACCCCACACGGAAGTGCCTGTGCCTGGGAATCAAACCCAGGACCTTCTTGCTGTGAGGCAGACGTGCTAATCACTATGCCTCCATGCTGCCCAATTTGGAGAACAGTTTAAATATGACTGCATCAGTGCAACATTTTTCAACTGTGTACATATACTTGGTTTATGATCTTTGGTTTACAGCAAAGCTTATACAGTTGTGTCATGATTTTTACCCAAATTAGGTTGCCAAAAAGTAATAAATATGCCAAAAATGTTGACAATACTTTTTAAATAGCCTTTCAGCTTGTAAATCAAATTGAGCCCAGTTTTTTAGCCCAGTATGGAGAGGATGGAAATGGCTTGCATCATGGACCTTATGAAATCTTGTTGGGCCAAACACCCCTACCAAACTTAATGTCAAGTCAAGTTAAGTCACTTTTATTTCTATAGCGCTTTTTACAATTGACATTGTCACAAAGCAGCTTTACATAGTAAAATTAAATTAGGGGGACTCTAAAAAAATTCTCTACAACCCCCTACACATCCCTAATGAGCAAGCCCGCAGCGACAGTGGCAAGGAAAAACTCCCTCA
>JAOUQZ010000041.1:12146147-12158812 GCA_028564935.1 Neosilurus hyrtlii
TGTTAACATTTTGGATTGACTAAGAGCACTGTATAGTTGTACAATAACAATTAATCCTCAAAAATACAACTTGCCTAGTGTGCACAGTGTACAATTCACTAGCAAAGGCAAGGAATCAACAGCATCCTGCTCAGGTCGACCTGGACCCTCTGACAGGTGTCTTCGGACTGTCAAGTGGAAAAATAATCCCCGTTGTAAGGCAACTGATGTTGGGTCCGAGTACTGCTGTGAGGTAGCTCCATCAACTTGACTACTGTGTATATGTATATATCTTTAAAAAATAATGGTCGTTAAATACTTTTGATATGTCTCTGCAGATTGTTTTTGATATGTGTAAAATATGTTAACCAGGCTTGATTCTCCTAAAACAAAGTGTACACTATAACCAGTATCCTATTTCCTTGCTTTTTCCTAAAAATGCTAACTATTCAGTCCAGGGTGCTTGAGTATTCGCTCCATCTCAGAGCTCTGGGTATTAAGCTCTAATTTTCCCTTCAGATGGCAACATCGTCTGAGGATTAGAAAAGGTCGGCATTCATGTGGTCCATTAAACCACCTAATGCCAGTCTCTAAGCCTTAAACTGAATTAACACCCTGCACACACACGCCTTCTACAATAAAGGGCACGAGATGCAGAAGCTCTGTGTGAGACAAGACTGCGAAAAAGCTGCCATGCATGAATCGGTTTCTCCTGATATCAAGTCTCCATAATAATCAATTCTTAGTCAACTGTGTGTGAGTAACATAGATATTTCTTTTTAAAACCACAACTATGTTTTCAGCACTGGATTATAAAATAAAACAAAATAGAAATTTTTGTATATTTGTCCATACATAGGTTGTGATACCATTATTTATAAAACAGATATAGACTGTAGACAAAGTAAACTGTATACAGTTTATTACCTCTAAATGTAATGTATACTCACCACTCACCATTCACTTTATTAGGAACACCTGCACATTCATGCAATTGCTCAATCAGCCAATCACATGGCAGCATCGCAGTGTTATGCCAAAGATAACAATTTCCCCCATTCTCATGTTGATGTGAATATTAAGAGAAGCTACTGACATGCATCTGTGTGAATATATACACTGTGCTGTTACCACATGGTTGACTGATTATAAAATAATTGTTTACATACACAGGTGTGTGACTATTTAAAATTTCAATTACTTCACTAACCTAGAAGACTAAAAATAAAAAGGAAATTAGTTTCTCATTACTTCCTGCACACCATGTACACTAGTCTGATTTATACAGTTCTGACTAATACTGATGTGTGTTGTGATAGCCTTTTAAATGAATATGAATTTGAATCTGATTAGTAACTCAGATACGCACATCAGCCAATCAACAGCCACAATTAGGGTGACATCACTGGCAGGAAGGCCCACTGCTGTCAGCACGATCACCATGGTTACCAGTCCAGCATTAGGGACTCCAGCTGCTCCGATGCTGGCTACTGTTGCTGTAATACTGCAGAGGTAGCATTAATTAAATTATTGCCGAGTCTTCTTCTCTTTTTTTAATCATCATAAAGCAACAAATATAACTCCATTTCTTTTTTTTTCACTTAAGTGTGCACAATTACAGTGCCACACAATGATAATTCTTCCCAGATGTGAATGGAATTGTATCTATACTCACCTAATTGTCACTATTTGTCCCACATCAAGGTCAAGACCATTTAGCTGGGCAATAAATATGGCTGCCACTGCCTCATAAAGTGCTGTACCATCCATGTTAATGGTGGCACCAACTGGAAGAACAAATCGGGTGATCCGCTTGTCAATCCTATTATTCTCCTCTGCACATCGGAAGGTGACTGGTAAGGTCGCAGAGCTAAAGGACAGAAGTTCAATATTTAAAGTCATAATTCAATTTCTCAGTTCACAGCTTATAATATTCTTGCCTAAATTTCAGAATTTAGTCTTTCACAAACATACTCATAGGGATCAAATGAAAAACTTAGCAGTTATACTTTAATCCATTTATCTTTTTATTATTTACCTTTTGTATTAAAAAGACAGATTTCTTTCCTCAATTTAAGTTCATATAGCTGTCACTTACACACTTAAACTGTGGTTACAGCAACAGTCTTAACTTCTCACTTTTTGGCCATTTGAACTGTGCTAAGCAATTATGTTTCCCACTGTTCAGATATTGCTCGATGCTTTAGAAGCCGAGTCTCACCTTGAGGAGATCATTAGCGCTGTTACCAAAGCCTGTGCCATCCCCAGAGCAAATGTGAATGGATTCTTTCTCACAATGATGAAGTAGATCAGGGGTAGGAATATAATGGCGTGGATGGCAAGTCTGTGAGGTCAGAAATAGTGTATATAATTACTGTGCATACCTTAGCTGGTATAGGATCAATAAATAATAGTCTGCCCTTTCTTCTGTAGATTAGAAAAATGCACGTTAATGAATGACACATTTAGAATTATTGAAAAAGTTTACCACACTACTCCAAATTAATATCATACATCATAATAATAATTAAAGTGTACTGGTCATCCTTACAGCAGAATTTGTGCGTATATAATATGTTTAAGTGATACAGACACTTATTTTATCATAAATAACCATAAAAAGCACACAATTGGGTAAAACTAGCAAAGTCTGAACCAATGGTTAGCCGGTGTTTTCCCCCAGAGGCTATGTCAACACCTTGGGCAGGGTTATCCAGCGCAAGTAAACATGCAGATCTATTCAGCATGAAAAAAACGTGTTCAAGAAGTAACTATAGCTAGCAATTTTGAGGAAATGGGTTTAAATGGTTACCTATTTGAACCAGAGAGGGAGGAGTCTTGTGGAGACAATGTGACATCACAATCCAAAATGGTTTATGTAGCTAGCGTTTTGCCAACTCGGCTTTCCTGTTGTCAGATGGTTTAGAAACTTAAAGAAATGTTTTCTGTGATTTCTGCGCTTGTTGTTTGTGCAGCTCAGCACTGGCGATGCGTCACTACCAGGCTGGAACATCCGATAAGAAAAGCAACATGTTTCTGAGCATGCTTACAGTCACAACACTCGCACACATTTTAAAATCAGGCGAGGTTTGATGTTGCCTGAAGGAACCGCTGATGTTATACGTGATCGTTTTATATATTAGCACTAATTCACCACAGGTACCCTTTAACAATTGGGGATATGTACTTATTCAGCTCCAAGAGCATTAGTAAGTTCAGGCACTGGTGGCAGGTGAGGAGGCCTGGGGCCCACTTGGCTTTCCAGGTCAACCCAAAAGCGTTCAGTGGGATTAAGGTCATGCCTCTCGACCATTGGAATCTTTTCCACAAACCTTGGAAAACCATATCTTCATGGAGCTCACTTTATGCACAGGGGTATTGTCATATGCACAAAGAGGCACTAATTATAATCCACACCTTGCCTGTGTGAAAGGTACCATGTTTTGTAAATATGAAATTAAAAATTCACCCAGCATAGTCTAAAATTTTGTGAACTACTTAGAATTGTGAAGAATTGTGAATTGAAATTTAATAGTAAATCACTGCTAAGTAATCAAAAAAAGTGTCATCGGTTTGTCATCAGAGATTTAAACTTGTAACTCAGTGTTTAGCACAGAGTTTGTTTTCAAAATATTTTTGCAGGAAGCAGTAAAGTGTGCCAAGTGCTCCAGAAAGCTCCAGTAACGGTAATCAAAATCATATTATTCACACTGGGAGCTTAGAACTGAGTAACAATAATGTCTCCAAAGAAAAATAATAAAATGTAGAAATTCTGTGTTCAGTAATAGTCCACATGATATGGATGCTAGAATATGGACAAATGTATGTAGACACCTGACCATCACTGGGATTACTATGGAGTTAGTCCCTACTGTGCTGCTAGAACAACCTTCACTCTTCTGGGAAGGATTTCCACTAGATTTTTTTTTTTTAGTTGTGCAGGTTCATGCTCATTCAGACACAAGAGCATTAATGAGATTAGACACTGATGTCAGGTTAGAAGGCCTTTTGTGTAGTTGGCATTCCATTTAATCCAGTGAGGTTGAGAAGTTAGTCCACACCAACATCAGCAAATCACGATTTTATAGACCTCACATTGTGCGCAGAAGCACTGCTTTGGTAATACAGACTTGGGGGCCTTAGTTCAGATCCAACCATGTCCAACTTTGTGGCAACAGTTTGGGAACTCACTTCGCCCCTAAATGTGAGTGTGTGAGAGTGTGTGTGTGAGTGTGGTTCAGACAGACTGGCGAGCTGTTCAGGGTGTATCCTGCCTTTGTCCAGAATCGGCTGAGTCCAGCCTCCCTGCAAGCCTAGCAGGATTAAAGAGTTTGGCAAATGAAAGGGCTTGAGACCTGCACTAAGAGCACCCTGGCTTATGTGACCGCAGTGGCCTACATTCTACACTTATTCTGTGAAAATCAACAAAATTCGGAATGAAATAGTTTTAAGGTAAGAACTTATTTATTTATTTATTTATTTTCATTTTCACAAACTGGAGTTTAGTCGAATGACATATGTGATATATGACTTAATCTTGTGGAATAACTGTTAATTATCCACTTTACCTGTCAGTGGTCATAATCTGTCTAATGTTATTGCTGTATATTTAGATCATAATCTATTGTATAATCTATGTAGGTATGTATACACATCTATGCAATGTCTAACTATCTGTATATCTATCCTCTATCTAGGGAGGGATCATCATTAAGAGAAGTGGAAGGTGTTATACAATAGATTAGGCAGGAGTGTCCACTTTCACACACACCCTGAAATTTATACAAGGTCATAATAGCACTTTATTTATCTTCTATCCAGTCATGTGAAAATTGAAATGTTCTTGGTATGACTCAGCTGCAGCAGTTCTCCAGCCTCTTTCCTTTCCACTTCAGTTAGCTGCAGCTACAGAATCTCCTCACGGCTGTTGGGTCAGCAGCATTATTCATGTCAGTGGGAATTTAGGGGAGCTTACATCCATCGAAAGGTCTTATTACTGTATCCGCAGGTTGAGCAATTTTAGAAGTCCTTGGTTCATATCTGGTCAGGGACATGGCCAGCCAATATAACACAGTATCAGGGATGAAAAGGCAACTGTGACTGCAGTAGTAAATCCAGTTCACTGACAATCAATAAGGGAATGCTAGCATTTCCGCAGATACTCACCCACTAAGCACAGTCACCATGTATAAGCCCATTTTCCTGAAGATGTCCCAGTCGTCTACCTCAATAATCTTAGCAGCTATCAGAAATAGAATGCCCACTGGCATGTAACTGCAATGTAAAAAACAAGAACCACAGGACAGATGATATAAAAACCCATTCTTTTAATACTACTATCACATATGGTATAATGAAGCACTGAAAATAAAAAGAGTACTAACCACATAATGATTTGGACCAGTCTCATAGTGGCCTCATTCAGGGCATCAAAAAACTCCAGCAGGATACGTCCCCGTTCCCCCATTTTACCAATAACCAGCCCAAATGCAACACAAAACACAATAAGGCCAAGAACGTTGATGCCATCTGAGTATGTCCCCACTAAAGTGTAGTCTTTCGTCAGGTTCTGTCAAAAGTAGGCAGAGACAGGTATATTGTGGGTGCTCCTGTCCAAAACAATTGTTCACTTGCACCCAAAGTCTTCCACTTATGTTTTATGTTTACTTTAATATAAAGGTTAGTTAGAATGTTAGGGGAAAGTTAGAATTAGGGAAAAGAATGATGTTTCTTCTTTACCTGTGTAACAGTTGCCAAGATGGTGGTTAAAGGTGGGAATGTTGTTGTAACCAAATTGCTGTTGTTTGACACAGGCAGCTCTATCTCTTTGCGTTGAGTCTTATACTGAAGGAGAGATTTATGGTTACATAGGAAATTAATTGACTGATTAATTCATACATTAATGAAAGATCTTTTACCTGTTGAAAACATGCCTGCACCAGATTCTCTGGAAACATATTCCTAACAATATAAAAAGAACCATAGTTGAGTTTTCGTATATTATTATTTAATTTAAGCTATTTAAGATACACCAATCAAATTCATACATTTTTACCCACATGAACAACTCCAGCAAAACAAGATGGATCAGAGAAGAGAAAAAAACCCAAGTTTGTTCCTATCATGCAACAAATATAACGTGAACTATTGAATAATAACAGTATAAAACAAATTATAATAGAACATGTGATAACAATAGAAGCCACATGGCCTAGCATTAAGAAAAGCAAAAACACAATGATTTAAAAAAAACAAAACATTTTTTTATTAACTTTGGATGATATTTAAGGTATCAGTATCAGAAAAGGGGCATTGTGTAATCCCAGTATTAGACATGTAATCAGTTTTTATGTTTGTCATTAAACATACCAAATGTTCAAATAATGAGCAACAAGTTACCTGATAAGATCCATCAGAGTATCTACAGTTGTGACATTTGGAGTGGATCCAGCTCGGTCAATACTGTCTGCTGTCTGAGACACTCCAGGCTTGATGGTAGTTACCAAGATTATACCTAATAGGGACATTAGGTTTTCAAGTTTTAACATAAAACACACAAATGTTTTGTATATCATTATTATTTAAAAGCAGGTATCCCCATTGCTCACCAAGAACGACAGCTATGATTGTGGTGGAGAAATAGTAGATGACCGCACGGAGTCCAATGCGACCTGACACTTCTGAATCCAGAGCTGCCACTCCTGTAGAAGAAAAGATTTATTGTTAGTTTTTTATAGTAATATTATCACTGTTTTAAATTAAAACTTTTACTCAAAATTATTATAAAATGCCTAGTCTGCTACAAAAATTGGGCAAAAATACAGATTTATTTTTACAAGGTAAAAAGAACCAAAAAACTTTTTTCAAATGTTAAACGAAAGCCCAATAATGAACCACTTTTGAAACTAGTCTGTATTATTTTATCTGATGTTAGACCATTATTCAACAACACCCTCTGTAACACTTATCGTAAACCTCTGAGAATCATCTGGGTGGTCACAGCATGTAATGTTTTGAATTAGTTTCAAAAAACAACACAGTACATACTGGACAAAGTGATACCTTGATAATAATTAACAACCATATTACTCAGTCCAACTTAGACTAGTGAGGCCTTGACCTAACATTAAAGCTGGGGTTGATAATCTGGAAAGCTAACAATATTTGAAAGCAGCAACTCTTCAGGGCTCCGACTACACCCAGCCCTGCCCATGGAGCCCCTTCCAAAATCATACCCCACCCTCCATATATGCTCTTACTGCAGGTTTGCGAATGGTAAGGTTACGCACGAGCAGGGAGACATAGGAACATTTGATTGGATTGCCAACTACACATTCAGAATTGTAACTTTTAAATTGCAAGGTTCTAATGAAGATCTAACTCTAATTAAATCTACACAATAATTACACATATTATTTCAACATAAATAAAAATGTATAATATAAATCATGTTAACCTTTTGCATGAGCAGCACAGAAGGTACAGAGACGTGCCGGTTTTTCTCTCACAGGAAATTATGTGTGTTTGTCTATCCACAGTCCACGAGTGTGTGCTCGGTATGTTACCTTTCGCTTATTATCTTATTATCAATAGACATTTGAGAGCTTACGGAAATTGTACTTAAGTAAAGTAATATTACGATAGTCATTACATTGACATACACTTTACAGACACTTGTCACTTTTTGCACACAAACACTTTACAGACTTTTACTTTTACCAGAAAAATCACCACTGCAATAAATTATATTTCATTATATCGCCTGTGCATTTGCATTATATATATAATAATAATTTAATGCCGGGATCTAACTACATAATTTGAAGTTCAACTTCGTCTTCAAGTTAGACAAAGCATGCATGAGTCCGAAGACTCAGAAGAGGTGAGATATTGACAGAATAACTAATGTCATGACAGTAGTAATGTTATTAGTAGTATTAGTTTAAACACATAATTCAGGTAACGTAATGTAACGTAACTTAACGTTAGGGCCTATTATACAACAAGGATCTGACATTTTATATGCCAGTCAGTGAGCAATGTCAGTGAATGCGTGTGTTTGCTCCATCAGTCAGTGTATTTTAGATTTTAGAGTAATATTTCAGGTACAGCTACAAATTTCACTTATGCAATATAGTGTATTGCTACATTAAAGATTTCTTAAATTTGAAGTTTGTTATTTTAATTTTTTTTTCTAGACCTCTAATCATATGATTTCAATGAAAAATTTCTTACATTTACATTTTTTTTCCAGCCTGGAAATAAACTCTTCACCCTGCTGAAGTAAAGGAAACTCACAAGGCGTACAGAGTAGTTTTAAGTAATGACGTGGGGTTGGTTTAGAAGAAAATGGGGCTGTTTTAATAGAAATTGCTTCGAGGCAGTACAGAGCTCGAAACAACAAACTGCCCCTTTAAACACTGGGCATAATTTAACACAGGTGTAGTTTGCAGTTTTAATCTGGCTAATGGTGCTAACTTTTATTACCTTCTATATTTTTTAATTACTTGTAAGACATTATCTTTCCAATATTTCAAATGTAAAAAAACATTTTGTAGTCTCTTATGTTAAGGATATCATAAACACTAGATTGTCATGGTGGTATCACCTGTTATCATGCTGGAGATGATGAGGGGTAAGATAACAAGCTTTAGCATTCTCATCAGGAGCTCTCCAGGGAAACCAAAGTATTTCTTATCAAGATTAGAGAGTGCAGCATATTCCCTTACTAACACACCCAGTCCAATTCCTGTAAAAAAAGAACAAACACACACACGCCCACGCACACACACACACACACACACACACACACACACACACACACACACACACACAGAAAGTGAGAGAGAGAGAGAGAGAGAGAGAATGACTTAATAAATAGTAGTTTCTAAAAAAAAATTCCACTCAGGCACAAAAACATTGCATCAGTGTTTTTTGGTTGATGAGTAATCCTTGAAATAAATTAGTGTTTGAAAACAGTGGACTCTCCAAAAGGGAGAGGAGTACACTATGTCTGGTTGACTCTTTGATTGGTTAAAAGGTAATGGTACATGTTCAAATTCCACTTAAGCTTTTAACAAGAACGTTTACAGTGCTGGTACATCAGCTAAAAGCAAAGTCAGCAGATGTGCCCATGGATCCTTACACTGTGATAACTGCAAATATATCAAAACAACGAGCACTGAAATAATTCTTGGTCTCGGTATAATGACTCCTTGTACTGAATCTTGAAATAATAAATGCCCATGTGGATGACTCTCCAACACTGAATTAATAAGGTCGTACTGATGAAATACTGAGAAAACGCCCGTCTAAACTGTAAAAATTCCAACAGCTCATTAGAGATATTTTAAGCTACTGATTAAAATTATTTAGTAATAAAACATTATGCAGCCTTAATCATAGCTTTGGGATTCCAAATTTTATCACAAGTAGCATACTTCAGCATTCCAGGATATAAAATTTCACATTTGATGTGCTTGGTATAAATTGCTGATAATACTGAGTGGGACATTCTTACATTCATATAATGCTCACTTGTAATAATTAGAAACTTCGGGGATGGCACCGAGTCCTTATTACTATTTAAGTGCTAGAACAGACAGGCACAGTGGCACTGAAGATAGCAATGATACCTCACAAGGTCACTAGTTTGATTCGTATATACATTTATGGCATTTGAAAGATGTCCTTTTCCGGAGCAATTTACATTTTTATAGAGACTATAAAATGCCCCGTAACCATGAACATGTTATTCATGGTATCGTCTGGTGACCTGGCATCCCATCCAGGATGTATTCTTGCATCTCAGATGTTCCTCTGATAATCTTTGGTTCTATCATGATTCTAAGCAAAATAACCAAATTCATAAATGTTCTAGCGCCTCACAGCAAGAAGGTTCTGAGTTCTTGTCTCATGTTTGACGAGGGTGTTTCTGTGTGGAGTCTGCATGTTCTCCCTATGTCCTGTGTGGTCTGCCTCCAGGTAGTCCGGTTTCCTCTAACAATCCAATGACATGGACATTAGGCTAATTGGCTGTTTCAATTATAATATAATATAATATATCCGAATATAATAATGCACAAAATGCAACACAGCTAGAAAGACTAGCCTTCCTGCACATACAATTATACTGATAGATATAAGGATAAATGGATAGACAGCTCTAGCAAACAAAATCTGTGTTTGAATAATTACATGAAGAGTTTAATGAACCTAATGAAACTTCCTATTTCTTTTGTACTTTAGAGCATAGTTCCAGTACAATGTTTTGTTTTAATTAAAAAGAAAAAAAAGAAAAGGCAAGAAAAGAAAAGATAAAAGAGGCATCATTTTGGCATCAAATGGGTATCAAATGTATTTTAAAAGACAAAAAGTGTGTACAACATATTTTTGATTGAACTATAACTTGAGTAATATTTTTTTTTAATGTGTCCTGTATGACTGTTGTAAAGTACTCTGTAAATGAGTTGCTGCAATAAAGGAATGGCTTAATTGTCAACTAAGCAATACAAAAATGCAGAATTGTGCAATAGCATGTTATTATTGGCCAATCAGCAATTTAGAGTGTCTTATAGTTTACAAAACATAAAATCTGTATAGTGTGCCTCTTGTGTCAAAAACATGCCAATAGTTCGCAAAGCAGAATATCCACTTATATAAAGATGTTGATTAGTATTACAAAATATATTTGAAATCTAATATACTCCCACAAAATACAGAGAGACAATATACACTGATCAATCATAACATAAAAATCACAACACTGTTATTGTGTAGGTCCTACTTGTGTTGCCAAAGGCATGAACACAAAACCTCTGAAGGTGTGCTGCAGAATCTGGCACCAAGCAGTTCACTTCACATCCTTGAATTCCTGTGAATTGTAATGTTGTGCCACCATGGTTTGGACTTGTTTGTCCAGTTCTTCCTACAGATGGAGGCCATTTTTCCTCAATTTGTTCATTCCTGAACAATTTTTGCAGTATGGCCGGGTGCATCATCCTGCTAAAAAGGTTACTGTTCACTCAGATACTGACACCCATTTTCCCTGCTTCCAACACAACAAGTAATTGTTCAAATACCGCTTGATGTAAGTCACATAATGACAGATATGATATAACTTCTTGCTGGTTTTAAAGTTATAGCTGATCAGTGTACACTTGAATGTTTACTATTAAACAATGTTAATTGATTGTAACATTTATTAATCACATATTTTACCCTGGGTTTACCCTGTGGCACAATGTCCGCGATCGCCGTGATTCAAAACGCGTTGAGCTCCCCTCTTGGAGCACGATTGGGGTATAAAAAGGAGGCAGGGAGCATTCAAGAGATAAAACTTGAAGGAATCGTGTTTCCAAGTTCATTAAGATCCTCTATGATTGCGCATAAGGTCTGTACCACTGTTAAGGTCTGTACTATGATTCCCACATTCTATCACGATTGGCATCAAAATCGTAATACATCGGAAAAATCGCTGCAAAATTTTGACAGTCAGAGCCATGTTCCCTCAGGATAATCACGATGAACCCCATTGCTCCTCACAATTTTCTCAAATTAAGGAGATTGTGGACATCATGCCCCAGTGTAAACCCACGGTCAAACCCAAATCTGATTCTGCTTCAGGTGTGAAAACTCCATTTAGTTATTATTTTTATTTACATGGGGATTTAATGATATTAATAATTTAGTTATATTATAATAATCAACAATAATTGAATAAAAATTTCACAA
The DNA here is from genome assembly GCA_028564935.1 of Neosilurus hyrtlii. NCBI lineage: Eukaryota > Metazoa > Chordata > Actinopteri > Siluriformes > Plotosidae > Neosilurus > Neosilurus hyrtlii. The sequence goes on from JAOUQZ010000041.1 coordinate 12,157,860, forward strand.
AGCAGCATTCTGAATGCATCTGAATCTGAATGTTAACCTGGGCAGCACAATGGTGCAGTGGTTAGCATGTCTGGCGAATAGCGAAAAAGGCCTGGGTTTGTGTCCGGAGCTCGATGACGGCAGTTTGCATGTTTCCCCAGGTTTCCCCCGGGTACTATGGTTCCCTCCCACTGTCCAAAAACATGGGTTAAAGTGAATGGTTGTGTGTTTGTTGGTCCTGTGATGGTCCAGAGTGTACTCCACCTTCTGAGCTAGAAGTCTTCTGAGCTAGTTGGCTGAGCTAGGCTCTAACCTCCCCCGCCACCATACTAGGAATAAGCGATTCATCAACTGAATGAATGGATGTAAAACTTAATTCCTGTGGAGCAATCCTACAGTGACTGTAGCAAGGAAAAAAACTCCTGAGACCAAATGGAGAAGAAACCTTGAGAGGAAGCAGATCCAAATTTTTTTTGTTTGTGACGCTGAATAGTAAATAACAGTACAGTGTATTATAAGTTAAACATTAGTGAATGAGTTGGTTCATGTTGTTCATGATGACAGCAGTGGTTTTTGGTACATTTATCCACGTGAAGTTTTCCTCTGAGGCATGGGTTTGACTCTAGGCATATACTGTTCTTGATAAGTGTAATCTTCAGACTATTTATGTAGTAGTCACAAGTACAAGTGGCTGAGTCATGTGGGAAAAAAAATAAAATGTGGGATGTTTATAATTGCAATAAAATTCTGCCCAGAGGCATTTCCTAAGGTCCACATTACCAGAAAAATTAAGACCTGCTCTGGAGGTTAATGTGTGATGAAAAAGAAAGTTTTAACTTTCACACATTGAGTCACTAATCACGCTTCTCTGTGGTACCTACTAAATGTTTGAACAGCCAAGAGAGTCTGGGATCTCTCTCTCTCTCTCTCTCTCTCTCTCTCTCTCTCTCTCTCTCTCTCTCTCTCTCTCTCTC
>JAOUQZ010000041.1:12171056-12195754 GCA_028564935.1 Neosilurus hyrtlii
ACACACACACACACACACACACACACACACACACACACACACACACACACACACACACACACAAACTCACACACACAAAACTACTCACAATCATACCTAGTGTCAATTTGGAAAAAACAATTAGCCCAATACACGTCTTTGGACTGTGGGAGGAAACCAGTGTACCCAGAGTAAACCCCCACAAGCATGGGGAGAACATGCAAACACCACACAGAAATGCCTTCACCACACCCAGAAATTGGCATCGCATCTAATTTTTTCCACCCAAAAAACCTAAACGCCACAGAATGTGATTCCATGTTAGATGCTGTGATTGTGATTGTGAGATTGGTTTAGTTGTGTTTGAAATAGTTATATCTTCTAAAGATTTTTGGAACTGCAAGGCTGCTGTTCTATAGACAGTTGTTCAGAATTTTAGAGTTTATTACATAATAATTGTAAATTTGAAAATTGAAATAAACAAGTACTTCCAAAAGGTTCTTGTTATGGTCATGTTTATTTATTAAAAAAAATCTTCTCAACAAATTGTTGGAAGTTACCTCATGTTCCTAGTTTCAGTCACTTTACCTACATTTAATTTTAAAAGCTTTTGGGTTTTGACAGTCCCTAGCCTCTTCACTTTTTATCATTTAGAAATGGGTAACATGAATATGTGCTAAGTCAAGTTTTGTATTTAAAAAATACAAACAAACAAACAAACAAATAAATAAATAGATAGAAATTCCCTTAGCCTCTTTTTTCAGGCATCTGCACATGTCCCATTGATAGCTCCACTTTTAAAACCTGCTAACTCGTGTTATGAATTGTAGCAGAAGAAGTGAAACTGTGTCAGATAATTTCTATGCCTATAAAAAAAATCAGATTTTTCTTAAAAACTGACCAACTTTGCAGGTTTTGCAACTAGTTTCCTCATGTAGTTACTGGGCATTTTATCAGGTACAACTATCATATAGGTTTATTATCTAAATATTACTAGATTTTTATATGTAAATAATCACTCACTGCAGCCCATCTATTGGTATGTACAGGTTCTTAGTCCCTCTACTCCCTCTATCAGTATAAATGTGTAGTAGAAATGCTTTCGCTGTTGCAGCTCCAATATTGTGGAATGACTCGCCACTGCATGGGAGACAGGCGCCTCGCCTTTATCCATTATATCCTTTTTTAAATCTTATCTTCTATTTCTTCTTCCAGGCCATGAGGGTTCTATCTATTCTGGTTGTAATGGATTCTTATTTCTGTACTTATATATCTATCACTTTTTTATGTGTTTAATTGTTTTTTTTATGTTTCAGACCTCTGTACAGCACTTTGTTTCTACTGGTGTAGCTTCTTTACAGTATAAATAAATGTGGATTGGATTGTAAATGCTACACCATATAAAATGCTTATATATGGCCTTTGGTTGCTTTTTTAGAAAGCCACATCTAACCTGTAGCACGTTGTGGGATTTACTGCAGGAATGTGGCAGGAAATGTTTCCTGTTACTTTACTGATACAAACAAAAACACAAACAAACAGACAGGACAGTGTGGTAGAACTCAGATTGTGCTGCATGTTAGTATGCCAACCTATTTCTGAGAGAACTTGGTTATTATTTCTACATGAATAAAAATTATTTGGATACACAATTTGGTAATTGTGAAACCAGGATCTCATGAGCTTATAAGCAACATATGAGTTGAGATAAGAGATATGAGATATCATTAGTAGGAGCAGTGGTGGCCTGGTGGCAGGGTGCTGGATTACTGAGCCCAAGGTCTGGGGTTCAAGCCCCACTATCACCGTGTTGTCGCTGCTGTCCCCCCCAGTGCAGCAACCTGGGATATCAAATGCCGGCCATGTCTCTCACTGTCTATGGTGAGAGGAATGTAAAAGAACCATTGCTGATTTTCATCAAGAGTAGCTGCATAGCCGTCAACATGTTTCTGCCCTGCGATGGCCTGGTGAGTTGTCCAGGGTGTACTCTGCCCTCGCCCAGAGTAGGCTGAGATGGGCGCCAGCAACCCTAATTAGGATTAAGCACTTCAGAAAATGAAAGAATGGATGAAGATATCATTAGTATGTATTCATTAGTATTTGTACAGCACTTGCAGTCCTAAGGCTCCAACAGAGAACATCCACAGGCATCTTTATGATAAATTTAAGATACCATAACGTACACTTACTGTTTTTAGGCTATTCACATGTTAAGGTGGGGGGGGTATGGAGTAAAAGAGAGAAAGTGAGCATGGCAGAGACAAATTATTATGTATGCTCAATGAAACTTTTATTGGGAGGTGAATAATAAATGGTTCTTGATTATTTATCTACTGGAACATATAAAAAAATGCAAGGCACTGCAGAAATCCAACCTAGAGGTCACAAAGACATAAATATTTTTTTATTCACTGTGAAAGCATTATATTCTTATCTAAGAAATATTTCTGAAATGAAAGCATGCTTTATCTAAATAATATATACAATATGCGTAAGCTCTACATAATACAGTGTTAATTAATCAGTTTATTAACAGGTAGCTTATATAGAAACAAAGCAATGGGCCAAAAACAGAACCTTGTGGAACACCAAACATTACCTCCAACTCCAAACAAATAATAATGATATAAATAAGGCCTGTGCCAGGATAAGGTATTTCATTTAACTGAACCTTATTCAAGCAACACAAGCAAGAAGGCACAACCCCGCTGTAAAAATATAACCCCTATTTAATTTGGCGACCCCTTTATCAATTAAAGGCAATTAATTTAATTACATGGGTGATATAGTTGTTGGTGAGTGTTTGTCCTTTAATAAAAACAAGACCATTTTTAAAAACTTTGCATTTTGTTTAATTGGTTGTTTTATAGCATAAATAAATAAACAATTCATATGTAATTCACACATGAATCACTGAATCACTATAATTTGCTATATTAACACGATAAACAGAATGCTGGTTAGCTGTTATGCCTTAAAGTGCGCAAAGCTTTTTTAAAAGACAACAGGCAACAGGAAATCAAACTGAAAAAGACTCTCAAACAGCCAGCCCTGAATGAGCCTTAAATTTTACTACTTGCTAACTAGAGCTTGATGGAGGATTTTTTTTAATAACTACCGTATCCAAAACAAGCCCTTGAGAACTTCACCATTGGTAGGTTCCCCCTGAGATTAAAGCCTACTAGTGATTCATACATCCCTTAAAGTGAGTGTGTTTTTTCGTTGGACTGTTTGAGTGATAGAGAACCAGTAGTCTGCATAACATTTTTATCATTAAACTCAATTCAACGTACTTCCCCTTGCATATGCAGTTAGTGCGTATCACATATCCTATCTTTTTGTCTCTTGAGGTTACTTTCGTGCTTATCAAACTGAAGATTCATGTGAAAATCAATGAAAAAACCTCCTGAATGCAGATAGGCTAGAAAGTTCTAGAAACTATCCAGAAAGTTCACATTCGGACACTTATTCTACTAAATTGCCATGTTTTTATCAGTGATGCTGTATGGCTCAGAAAGCTTCTCTTCAGCGGTAACCAGGTTATGATATCTATCCAGCCCAACTTTACTCAAATTTGTGCTTTCTTTTGAGTTTGTTGTTTATGTTTTGCGAGTTCCTCTGCCTTTTCCTTTGTCTTTTGCCACCCCGATAACTATGCAATTAAAACAACAATAAATGGGTCTATAGCTTTCATCTAGTAAAGATGTGGCAATGTTGTGGCCTTGCTCTGGTTGTATTAATGTCAGCTACAGGATATGAAATTTTGGGGGTAATGTATCAAATGGCACAAACCAGAGCAGTTTCCACATGTCATGAGGATGGACAAGATAAAATGATAAAGTAAATCAACCAGGTCTGTATTCGTGGGCTGTTACTCTTGCTTGGTAATGGCAGAAGAAAACAGAACTATGGAAAATACTGTGATAATGTATTATGATAATATGTGGAGTTGGAAATGGTAAAAATTGCATTGTTTAACATTAAATGTAAATGTAAATGCAACAGGAAAAAACATGGCTCTTATATTTATATTACACTGTGTAATGCAAAAAATGGCCTTTGGGGGGAACTATTTCCTAAACCCAGCAGCTTTAACTGCCTGCCAGGCCGGCAGTTTATGCTTTATTATTAGAGTTAATGCCACGAGAATTCCAGTTAGCTTATATTTTCAGAGAAGATATACCATGTGGAATATTCTATACTCTTATAAGACAAATATACTGTCATATCTTTCACTTGTGTATTATGATTAGGGATCTGGTTCTCCTCAAGATTTCTATATAATGCATTGTGAGTACAAGGTGATTACATAAATACATATTAAATACATTTCCTGTAAACTGTGGAGATTAACATTGCAATCATACATCAGTTATAATGAATTGTGAGTTCTCAGCAAAGATCTGTAATATAAAAAAAATAACTATGTCTTGACCCTAAATTGTTGTCATGTCGTAACGGACCAGTTGAGACCTTCACCTTCACTCTCCTTAAAGATAAGTTCTTGATTAGTTATGAAGGAAACAAATAAAGCATTTGTTATATTGAACTTTAGAGACCATACTACTATCATTGTTTGTGGAAATAGTCTCCATGGATTCCTGTCTCTCACACTCTGGGGGCAATGTGGAGTCACTGAGGCAAGGAGGGATATCCCAAGGGTGAGAACAGAACAGCCAGCTGAAGCTGAGTGTAATATATCTAGCCTTAAAATATTTCTTACAGGATCTGAGACACTGCTGCATGATGGGCTGTTTTGGGAATATTGTGTCAACCACACATTTTAATGAACAGTGTAGTAGGAGTTAAGATGGCTCTCTGCCCCCCCCCCCCCCCCCCCCCCCATTAAAAAAAAATCCTCAGATCAGGTAAACCTTAATTAGAGCAGTCTGCCAGATGACACAATGGTCCAACTGTTGAGATAATGTGTATACTTGGGAGAGCAATGAAAGTGATAAGAAATTGTATTCCAGGTCTGGGAATAGTTTGGCAGGACATAGGTGGCTCTTCTCCAATGCCAAATCATGGTATTGTTTAAGTCGGTGTATGAGAGTACACTAACTCCCGGTACTCTTGCACATGACTGGCGTAACCGAGTATTGTACACAGGTCATTCTGATGAAAGTGTATCATTTCTAATTGCACCTTCCCAAGGAATAATTTTCACAGAAATACTTGCAAAATATCTACAAATAAACACTATATATATATATATATAGTACAGAGTATATTTCTGGAAAGTTTTAAAGCTCCAGCTTTTTTGAATAAAAAATTACAGCAATATTAATACAAGATTTTAACAGAGTTGGGGACATAACTTCATATGCTTGAAACACCAAAATGTATACATTCTCTGTCTTTGTACATTACATTCTCTGTCTTTGTACATATACAGCTTAAATTGTCAACACATGAAGGCACTTTTATTTCGGAACAGATCTGGGCAAATCCAATAAAGTAACTGGAGAACTGATGCTAAAGTAGTGACAACAGTATTGGTGACACAGCACATTATTAATTCAGCATTTGTGCACATAACTACAGTTAAGATAGGTGTTGTTTTTTTTGTTTTTTTTTACATACATTTGGGTGTGATTATACCATGTGATTTATACAAAATGAAAAAACTGCAATTCTTCAAAAAATAATTGGGTATATAAAGAGTGTGACATAAAATATGCATTTCTAATAGAATGACCCACACATTTCTGCCTTTACCCATGATTCTGTGCACATTACAAAGATTTCAGCTGTCAAACCAGAGTCCTCTCTGTGGCCATTAAGCGCCCTATGGATCCGCCACCAAAATGATTAGACTCAGCCTTACTGGACAGAAGTTTCAACTTATTATTTTGCCAAGGCAGCCATAACACCAGACTGCAGTGTATACAGAGTTACTATGCTGTGATCCTGGCTTACACTTCAATCTTCAGTCAGCTTTGATATCAAACTATCAGAACCCTCTTCCATCATTGGCCCCAGGTTCGGTATCAGGCTCTCTCAAGCTCCGGAATTTAATTTGTTGTTGGATTTTTGCTAACAGCTTTTGCATTTAGCTGATGACCACCACTAGCACATATTACCGTTGTTCCAAAGCAGTAAAGGCACTCTTCCCTCTCCTATGGGGTACTTTGCATGCTTTTGTTCTTGCCACTGAAACTTGGTGAATGAGCTTGCCTTATTTTTCCTAGCAGCCCTTTCAGCTCTGTCTGCTGTTCACTACATTCCTAACCTGAAAAACACAAAATGTGAAGGAAATGGGCAAAGTTTCAACAGTTCGCATGAATTGTAAATTTAGGGACATTCTAAGAATTTAATATTAGTTACTCTTTATGTACAACACCCACACATTTACACAAAAACTTACAACAATAATAATAATAATAATAATAATAACAACAACAACAACAATAATAATAATAATAATAATAAATAGAGGGGCACTTATAGAGTGCAAGGTTTCATATGGTTACTCCAAAAAGCTGATCTAGCTCATTTTGGGGTCTTGCTATTTTTGGCATGTCTACCCCACTGGAGAAAATGTCTGGCAGTTGTCATTTATATTAAGGGGATTTATGCTGAACATTTGCACCAAGTTTCAAGAGGTTACTCAATGCGCTGATCTAACTCAATTTTTGGACCCCCATTTTTACGCCTACTGGACCCCTACCACTGATGAAAATGACTGGCATGCCTGCCCAGAGGCATTCAAGTTATGTGTAAGGAGTACAGGTTGATTCCTGCTGGTTACCATTTGGAATAACCAAGCTTATTTTGGTGCTGTCATTTGAGGAGTAAGCACAGCCATACCCACCACAGGGACCCCAGTGGACGTCCAGTTCCTTATAGTGGGATCCATACCAAGGTCTATCATACCACTAGAAATTGGTAACCTTCCCAGCTAGGCTTAGCCCTTTGGGCTCCTGCTCTACTGCCATATAGCATGGATAATGTAGCAAATAGGTGTTATATTGGTATTGTTTTTTATTAGGCATGTGCTCATCTTACAATATGTTGTACAGTATGTGGGCATCGCCGAATTAGAAAAAACAAACAGACATACAAACAACAGAAATCTTCTCGTTTGAAGAATTAATGAGATGGCTGGGGTTTGACCTTTCAAGTTCACTCAAGGTCGAAGGTAATTGTCTCATTTGAAAATCCATATATAGTTTCCTATTAGTGTTCTATACTAATGTCAAGTGTTTCGGGCACCACATATAAGTTTTCACAGTATTCACAAGCTGCAGACATCTTTAAAGCTGCATCATCATCATCATCATCATCATCATCATTGTATTAATGAATTATGGGCGGAACGGTGGCGTAGTGGTTAGCCTGTCCGCCTCACAGCAAGAAGGTCCTGGGTTTAATTTCCAGACTCGGGTGTTTTCGTGTGGAGTTTGCATGATCTCCCCATGCTTACGTGGGTTTCTTCCAGGCACTCCGGTTTCCTCCCACCATCCAAAAACATGCACCTTAGGCTAACTGGCTGTTCCAAATAGCCTCTAGGTGAGTGTGAGTGTGAAATGTTGTGTGTGTTGGTCCTGGTGATGGTCTGGCGAGGTGTTCAGGGTGTACCCCGCCTTGGCCCAGAGACGGCGGAGATAGGCACCAGCCTCCCCGTGACCCTAGTAGGATCAAGCGGTTTGACAAATAATGATGATGATGATGATTAATAATTCTATTATACCTAAGATTTTTAAATAATCTATTTCATATCACACAGCAGAGTTTCTTTAAAAGAAAATAACCAGCTGGTTTTTTTATAGGTGTAAACCTTCAATGACGGACATCAAAGGAAATTTCTTTGAGTGCATTAGTACATTGTCTGTGGATCATATGTTTATGTACACACAGTATTTTATGCTCCAGACCGAGGAACTGGATGATTCTTCCCTGCACACGGCGGCGGGTCAGACTGGGGGGGGGCGGGATCACGCGCGTTAAAAGGCGTAGCCCGTGAGCGAGACTTCTATTTGTATCCAATCAGCTACGATTTCAGGCTCTCCGCGAGACCCATTGGCCAATTAGCAGAGAGGGGGGCGGGGCCTCGTTTCTCTAGCTGTCGGTGCTTTGAAAGCAGACTGCTCCGGCAAGAGGAAGTGCATAGTACGGCTGGTTTTCATGTTCCGTGTTGGATAATCGATACGAATAACAATATACATCCGCCGACATCATTACAGCGGGGTGCTGGGACTGCTAACCGCACTGTCCGGAGAGCCTACAGCGCTTCAGTAATCCGAGTGGACAGTGTGTGTGTGTGTGTGTGTGTGTGTGTGTGCATGTGTGTGTATGTGTGTGTCAGCGTGGGTTAAGGTGGGCCTTGCCCGGATATCTGTCTGACAAGCAAATTAAAGCAAAAACAAACAAACAAACAAAAACAACAATAAGCATTAGAGAAGCTTGTTCTGTCACCTGCCTGCTGGGTGAAAATAAAAATATAAATTGGTGCGGATTTAAACTGGAGCAAGCAGAGAAGAGGATTTAAACACCTTCATTGAAATGGGTGAGTGTTGGTTTATTCTAGTGCTGGGAATAAACAGGGGATGATTTTACTCAAGCTGGGATGGAGATTTAGATCAAACCGTCGAGCTGCTTGTTGGCAGCAGATCATCTGGATGTCTCTCTCTCTCTCTCTCTCTCTCTCTCTCTCTCTCACACACACACACACACTCTCTCTCTCGCTCTCTCTTTCTCTCTGTGTGTGTGAGAGAGACAGGCTGGCAATGAGAGATATATCTCTTTCCTCCATTCAGGCACCTTTTCTTGTTTGTTTCTGTGTGTGTGTGTGTGTGTGTGTGTGTGTGTGTGTGTGTGTGTGAGAGAGAGAGAGAGAGAGAGAGAGAAAACATGAAGCAGCAGTTTAACTGTACACTCTCAGTAGGGCAGAGCAGATTACAGCAAATATAAATCTCTAGTCTGATGATTTGATGTCATGGGTTTAGATACAAATCAACAACAGCAAAATACAGGCTGGAGGGAATTTTGTCAAAGCTTCACCAATGTGTAATGTAAATGTTTCAGAGAGAGTGAGAGAGAGACCAGTGATTTCTGCACCATCTAAAATCAGTCACTAGTTACTGTTAGTAATCCCTCAGATCTGTCTTGTTGGATTATAAACTGGTTGTAGTAGACAGATTAGAGATGTAGGGACCCTTTCAGTGTTCACATATGCCCCCCCCCCTCCAAAAAAAAAAAAACCAAGATGTTATTTTGTATCTACATTAAATTATTCTGTGCTCCACCGCACAGTCCTCCCGAGCCTGAAACACTGATCTGAGTTTACAAGAAGCAGGTCTGTTTAAAAGAGGTCACACTCATCCACGCCCTGCCCACATGTATCTCTGTATGACTGAAGGATGAGCTATTTGGAAAGGAGAGTGTTGGAGGAACAGGGCCTCAGCGTTCACTTAAAAAAAAAAAAAAAAGGAAAACAGCCTCACCGACTACCCACTTTACTTTAAGCAAATCACGTGAATATATACTTCGGTATACTTAGTCACTCATCAATTATTATCTTATTAGGAAGACCTATACACCTATTTATTTAAATCTGATCAGCCAAATGTATGGCAGCAGGACAGTGTATGAAAGCATGCAGATATTGCCAAGCAGGTAATGAGATAATGTTCAAATTAGAATTATTTTATAATGTGATCTCTGTGATTTTGAAGGTGACATGATTGTTGGTGCCAGATGTTTCGGTTCATGTATCAATGTAACAGATGATCTCTTGGTATTTTTAATGCACAACCGGTCACTGTCTCTAGATTTTACTCAGACAGGTAACAGCAACTCGGCTAACCACTCTGTACAGTTGTGATAAGCAGAAAAGCATTGCAGAATGGACACCATGTTGAACCTTGAGGTGGATGACCAACAAAAGGAAACATTGGATGTACTTCAGTATGTCAAGATCAGAACGCCGAGGCTGCAGTGGGCACAGACTCACCAAAAGTGGGTCATGTTGCACCAAAACCCGAAGCATGCAAAAACATAGCCTGGTCTGACAAATCATGATTACTGCTGATTCACATAGATGGTGGGGTCAGAATTTGGCACCAACAGCATGAATGCATTGACCCAACATGCTTTGTGTAAACGGTCCAGACTTGTTGATCTTGTGTAATGGTGTGGGGAATGTTGTATTTTTTTTTACAATTTTCTTTAAGCATAATTTGGTCCTGTTACTACGAAGAAAGTAGTACATGAACAAAGTTAGGTAATAATTCTCCCCTGTCGCATGGGATTCTGTGCTTTCTGCCAATGTGTGAATAGTTTAGAGTGCGCCACCTGTTGGCCAAAAGAGGAATGGCGTTTCACCACCCTGAATTCAGACATATAATTAAAAAAAAACTTGTTTATTGAGCCAGTGTGGTAATAAAAAAAAATATTTGATATACATAACTGAATTGATCCCTCCATCCTTACTGCTGACCATGTGCATCTCTTTATGACCAAAATTTATGCATCTTTAATGGCTATATCCAGTAAGATAATGTACCGTGTAACAAAGCAAAAGTCATCTCAAACTGGTTTTATAAACATGACAGTGAGTTTAATGTTCTTCAGTGGCGTTCTCAGTCTCCAGACTGGAATCTGATGGAATATGTTTGGGATGTGCCTGAACGAGAGATTCGCAGCAAGAAGGAGCACATGAAGAATTGGCATGAATTGACTGATTCAGTCATCTAAAAACATTCGGCTATGTAGATTTGCGATGCTTAAGGTGTGAATGAGTGTATGGATATGTTTGTGATGGCTGTTTTGACATGACCTGGCATCCCACCTGAAACGAACTTTTCTTCCTCATGCCATCTTACAAGGATAGACACCAGGTGAACTGTGGACCTAACCAAGATAAAGATAAAGATGAATAAATGAATGAATGTGTTTAGTTAGAGTTAGGTTTCCTCTTAGAGAATATCCGAAATATCCTTCCAAGGTCAAACCTGCTAGATTTAACATTTGGTCCCCAGTGGGGTATAAAAACATTACCCTCTGTTATCCTCAACAGATCCTTTTAAGTTGATTTTTGTCTTTTAAGCCTGATGCTCTGCTGGCCTTAAATCTCTGTGATTATTAGATTTGGAAGTGGGCCAGTCGTGTCAGGTGTCCAGTCGCTGCCTGACACTATGCCTCTGCACTTTTGGATGGTGCAAAAAAACTCTGGTTCTAAGAGCATAATAGTTGTCTTGTTTAATGGATCAGATAAGGCCAAAAGTGCATGTTGCCAAGTGCATGGTCCCATGTCTTACAGTGTGATCCGTGATGCATGTTCACAATGCTTTAAAGCAAACAAGGCCATTGCATATTAGGATATTGCAGTACAGGCTTTATATATGGAGTGTGTGATGTTTCTTCAGAAACATATCACTTAGTGGAGTAGAATACCCTGTCATTTTCTCAGCCAAATTTCAAGTCACCATAATACAGGATAGAGTATATGAGTAAAAATGTTTGTGTTGATAAGGTGTTAGTCTTTTAAAACGTTGTTGCAGGTAGGGTTAATGGTAAAGTCCGCTGGGCTTTTACACCTGAGACTACTGGATCATCAGAGCTGGATTTCTGCAGAGTGAAGCGACCAAGCTCTAAACTCCTCCTGGTTACCTAGCCAGCATTTACTGGTACCCGTTTATATTACTGGGTGGACAGAGGTACACTTGTAGCTGAGACCTTGCTCGGGGGTCTTAGCATGCTGGCGGTCTGATGTTATTCAAACTCATGACCTCTTCATCATGAGCCCAGCATTGTCACCACTACGCCACTGGCCCCACTGTAATTATAATTTAAAAAGCAGCGGCACTGACATTAAGTGCAAGTTTAAAACCATGTTTAGCCAACACATTAGAGACTTTTTGACATATGAGAGATTTGTGATGATTTTTTTGACAATGGCACAGACAGTTCACTCTGTGATTTTTGCATTGTGAGGGACACAAAAACATAAATTCGTCTTACGACATTCTATCTTTCTAAATTTTTTATTAAGATATAAGTAAATATATAGCAGCATGCTGTATGTAAGCATTGATCTCTTTGGTTTAAATCTTGGCTAAAAATATATGTTTCTTTCTAAGATTGCTTATTCATCACTTTCCCCAGAAATTGATAAAACGGGCACAGCTACATGCTGATGCTGAATACTAGAAGGAGTTGCAACATGTTCTCCGTCATTGCTTATCCACGAAGAGTCGCCTCCTCACCATATGGTCATTCTCAAATCCTTCATTTGCCTACCTATTTATTATTTAGTAATGTCTGAGCTCTCTGTCTGTAGCCTAGCAGGCTTGTGGGTGTGATATTGCTACAGTAACAGTTGGCCAAGGTTTCAGACATGGTTTTTGGTGTAATAAAGGAAACCCGGCAGGCCATTTGAAACACTGCTTATTCTCCTTACCTGCTGAGGGTTCCTGCTGACCTGAGCTCCATGATGACTGGAGAAAGCGCCTTAATAGTCTTTGTATTTATCTATCAATTTTATTGCCTCCACTGTGACAAGTGGTCTCCAGTTGCCAGTCACATGATTTTAATTGGCTTCCCCTGTGTCCAAATGACACTGCTAGAGCCATCATGCCTATTGAAATCACTGCGATTCATTACCTACATAGCGTCTCGTGGATGTGGTTTATTTGTCCTGCTTTGTTAGACAAGGTTTGGGGTTGCATGTCTTTAATTTACTAATGAGACCTTAGTATTACTGAGATATCTTTTTTTGCCTAAATCTAATATTACAGTGTTCTAGAACTGTCTGCATGGGCTGTTTATTTCTAGCAGTCACAGAGTTTTTATGCCTGAAACTGTGCATTTAATGTGTTCATCTCTGCATGAAATCAGAGGACCTGCTTGAAAATGTGATATTTTCTGTTTTCAGTCTTACTCCCAGATGCTCCATCAAGGCTCATGAAATCTTTCTCATTTTAAAGTTATAAGATAAATAGTTTTTAAATTTTTTTCTTTTATAAAAAGCATTAAGGACATCTGGGTTGAGCATAGGGTTTATACCAGGGTGTGAGGTGCAGTGTAACTTTGTGATTCTTCGTACTCTTAATAAACACCACCTCGGTGACAACTGTTTATTGGACATCACTTCTGTCCCACTTTTCACAATACAATGGTGCCGCCCTGTGCAAGCGTTTGTTACTATTACTACTTCTTCTTCTCCTTATTATTATTCTTATTCTTATTATTCTTATTAATAATTACTCACAAAAAATGTTGTAATAACAATATCATGCCTTGATGGCATGGACAAATACTATATACAAGCTTTTATCAAGTTTGGCTTTAATTTTCCTTAAATGTTCTGTTGTACTTCCAAATTAAACGAGAGGATATTATAAGGTTAATTTTGGTTTAAATTAGGGCTTATTGATATTGATCAATATGGATATTTATCACAATACATAATTTGCTGAGATCCTGGGATACTTGAACTCCTCTTCTTTAGGCAAAGATTCATCCCCAAAGGGAGAAGGGAGCAATTCACCTATTTCCATGAACCATGGCCTCCGATTTCGAGGAGCTGACTCACATTTTGGCTGCTTCACACTTAACTGCAAATAGCTCCAGTGCATGCTGCAGATCATGGACTGAAGAAGACAGAGATGCAATCCTGAGGTTTCCAATATATTACACACAGGAAATACCACAAACAGGATCAGTGACTAGGGGCAGCCCGGCGAAGACCAACGTGTTGGATTGGCTCCACTGGTGTACAGCAATCTCTAAGTCTACAGATAATCTCTACAGATTATCAATTGGTTTGAGGTCTGGGCTTTGACTTGGACATTCCAACACATTTAAACATTCACACCACTCATGTGTTGCTTTAGCACTATTCTTAGGGTCATTGTCCTACTGGAAGGTGAACCTTCGCCCCAGTTTCAAATCTCTGGAAGACTTGGACTAAAACAGGTTTTCCACAGCACTTTCCTTGTATTTGGCACCATCCATCATTCCTCCAATTCCTCAGTTTCCCAGTCCTTGTCCATGAAAAACATCTTCACATCATGATGCTGCCATCGCTATGCTTTACTGTGGGGAGGGTGTTCTTGAAATGATGAGAGGTGATGGGTTTGTTCCAGATATAGTGTTTTGCTTTGTGGCCAAAAAGGTACATTTTAGTCTCATCTGACCAGAGGACCTTGTTCCATACCTTTTGAGGAGTCTTCCACATGCCTTTTGACAAGCTCATATTGTGATTTCTTATCTGTGTGAACAGCTATGGGTCATTTTTTGAAACTTGTACCATAAACTGTGACATTCACCATCCCCACATTTATTGGGGCAGCTGTAGCCTTATGGTTAGAGAAGCGGCTTTGGGACCGAAAGGTTGCTGGTTAGATTCTCGAACCAGCAGGAAAAATGTGTGGTGGTGGAGGAGTGAGCTGCACCTTCCCTTCCTTCACCTTCATGGCTGAAGTGCCCTTGAGCAAGGCACCTAACCCCCAACTGCTCTCCGGGTGCTCCCAATGTGTGTGGCAGCTCACTGCTTCGAGGGTGTGTGTGTTCACCGTTTACGTGCGTGTGGTCACTTTGGATGAGTTAAATGCAGAGGCAATACTTTCCCATGCAGGGTTAATAATAGTATGGAAAAAGCAAAAAAAATAATAAAATCTTCAAAAACTTCACAAAATTTCAATATTTTTCCCCCACTGGATGTGTCCGAATGATTTTGTCTGACATGTTGTATGTGTCCATGTGGTATGTTTTGGACAGGGATTGCTCTTTTAATTCTTTGTAGTTTTTGTAAAATATTAGGACAAAATGCGAATCATTAAATTTGACCTAGTTTCAGAGAACGACTCTGTAGTAAAAAAGCCTAATGTTTCCACTTCTGTTCTGTACATTCAGCTGGTGAAAGGCTTCAGAATCCTGAAGGGTTCAGTCAGATCTGTCACACTTCTGTAGACTGGTTTTCTACAGGAAATCCACTCCACCCTTTTCCTGATGTTTACATTTTCCCATGAGTTGTGGCAGAACCCGGTTTCATGTTTCCAGCTATATCATTGTTTACAATGTCAGGAATGGTGGGCAAGTGGATTTTTCTTTTCTTACAGAAAACAGCATGAAATGTTGAAACATTTTAAATGGATGAACACTTGCCATTTTTGTTATCGTACGTCATTCCCTGAAGTTTACCTTCTAGCTAGATATGAAGTTGCATAGGCCTGGAGGATGGCTCTATTCTGTCACTATAGCTTATCAGTGTATGTTTCATAAATACCACAATTCATCTAGTAATATCTGTCCATCAGCCAAAATGCTTTACGACTGGTAGAAGGGACTAGTAGCTTCAAAGAAAATGGAAAAGGTCTTATCAGAGTGCATCATAGATATTCAGAACATGCATGTTGCAGTGAAGCAATAGTGTGTAGCATTTCTTTGATATACATGAATGAATTTATTCATATGCTGAATCGCTTAATCCTACTAGGGAACCACTTGTCCACCATGCAGTTCTTTTTTAATTTTTTCATATCCAGAATAATATAATAACATAACTTTGTATTTACTGTATAAAACTGTTATTTAACAAAAAAAGTGCCGTGTTCCCTATACTTCATTATCATGCAGACTTGACCTTTTCCTAGCTTATAAAATGGTGTAAAATAATAACTTGCACTTGCTTGTCATGTATTGAATGCAAAGTAATGTTATTACCAGCACCAAAGAGGTTACGTTTTACCCTAGGGATGTGTGTGTGTTAAGTTATGTGCAGATGAAATTTTCATGAAATTTCTGTCAGAGGTGGTTCCTTGAACAATGAAGACTCCATTAGATTTTTGGGGATGATGCAGGATCCAGCTGGATCCAGCAATTTTTTAAAGGATTCTTTAAAATTGCGAGATAGGATAATCTCTGATATTATGGTTCATGGGGGATTGCTGTGCTGTATTTAATATGAAAATTGATGCTAATATGGTGAAATAGGGTAACATTTTGCTTTTATTTATTTATTTCAGTATACAAGTAGTGAGCTGTGTTAAAGTGAAAGGAAATGCCAGCCTTCCAAACTTGCCTGTTACACATGTATATATGTATATTTTTATTATCAGGGGGTTTTGACTTTACATATTTGAAGTTGCAATATGCTTATAGTTTGCATTAGCCAGTTTGAAAAGACTGCTATTTCACTATTGTGATTATGAGAAATCGCCAGTATCGGACATAAATCTGTCAGTTTGTATAAGGCATGATAATGGCAAAAATAACAGTATACAGATATCAAACTAACGAGTCAGATATAACAGTGAACTTCTGAATAAAATAAAAATAGGCACATCCACACAATACGAGCTTCCATGTACATACATTAGACAAGCGTCTTCTCATTTATAAAACTGAATAGTATGTTCAAATATGCAAATTACTTCCAT
This sequence comes from Neosilurus hyrtlii, assembly GCA_028564935.1. NCBI lineage: Eukaryota > Metazoa > Chordata > Actinopteri > Siluriformes > Plotosidae > Neosilurus > Neosilurus hyrtlii. The sequence continues at coordinate 12,187,421 of JAOUQZ010000041.1, forward strand.
ATTTACCGTCAAATTCACATGACTCATGTGACTTTTGACAGTAAAGTGTTGCCCCCTTGTGTATGGATTTATTAACTGTTTTTTTTCCATGAAGAAGCATGGAATAATGAAGGGTATTTTGATGTGTATGCAAACTTTTATTATGTTTGGGTTTAATTTCCATTTAATTTAGTGTTCTTATTGGTTTCTTCACTACATCTATAGTGGAACTGAGTCATGAGAAAGTGAAAATGGAAGTTGAAAATAAAAATGGAAGTTAAAAGACAATATGTGTTTGCCAGTCTGGCAAAATGAGTCACAGTGACCAAAAATTCAAGTTAGCCGTACCATTTTAAAGCTTAGAGTCTCCTCTTTTAAATGGTATGGCTAACTCAATTTTGAATTTTTGTCACTGTGACTCATTTTGCCAGACTGGGTCACATATGGTAGCCTTTGGCTTTAAGGATTGAAAGTGAGACTTTTGGATAAAAAAAAAATAAAAAATCTGGCACCAAAAGCATAGGACAGTTTGGTTTAAAATGATTAGTGGGGAGTAACTGCAATATCAGTCCTGTGGCCTCTGCTTGTATTTTTAGGCATTTCCTAACTGTGTTAAGTTAGAAGAGACTCATGAGACAGATTTTTTTTTTAACTGTTGTGTCTTTTGTTCTTTTAGCAGATAACTTAAGCGAAGCCCTGAAGACGCTGAAGCTGTCGTCTGCGGACAGTGCATCAGACAGCGTGGAGAGCTGCCTGGACTGCATGCTCAAAGCTTTGGCCCATAACAGTAAGTGCGCCAGCCCACTATACAGTAGCTTTTTATTACCTAGTTTCCTCTTCGTTTTCATGTTGAGCATTTTTGGATAGATGAAGGATGTTCTGCTTGTACATTATGGATAACAAAAGGATATTGTGTTCTGCCATTTTAAAAAATTGTGAAATGGCCATGCTTCAGTCTCATGGTCTGATTTGGCAATATTTTTTAAACGCATGTTGGAAGTGTGACAGATTTCTGTCCCCAAGTATCTTTCTCCTGGCACTATTCAGATGGGAGATGGGAGATGTGCTTGTGTCACTGACTTTTTGTACATATGAATATAATTGCCGAGTGCTTCAGACTTTCTATGGTCTTAGAGGTGCTGCTGTGCAGATCCTCAGGGCACTTATAAATAATGATGGAGCGTGCCAGAGAAGGGAGAGTGAAAACGGCCTTTGTCGCTTCTGCATATTAGTCACAACTTAGTCATAGCATATGATAGAACATAATATTTTTTTCAGATTTCTTTGCTTGTAATGTTGAAGTGAAGCAGGTCTTTTCTTTGTTACAGGATGACCCAATTAAACCTCTCACAATTTCAGAGGCAAAAAAAATGTAATAAATAAAGTTAATCAAATTATTATTTTCACACATGAAACTTAATGAGGGAAGATAGGCAGTGCTTTTTTATTTACCTTGTATGATAAATTAAAGGGATTAGCATGCCTGCCTCACATTCAAGAAGGACCAGGGTTCAAGGGCAATTCTGTGTAGAGATTGCTTGTATTAATAAAAATTAAATGATCTTTGAATAAAAATGATCTTTATTTTCAGATGTGGAAGCCAGTGGAAAAATCCAGGAGATGGGTGTTCTTTCCATAATGTCTTCATTATTGGCCACACAAAACTCCTGTACACCCAAAGTAGCCAACATCATAGCTGAGGTGGCCAAAAATGGTGAGAACTCCTAATCTTGCTTCATGAAGAGCTGAGTTGTGCTTTGTAGAACAATTTACTTGTAACAGAGAAATGTCTGTTTGCAGGCAACTGTGATGTGTAATCTCTTTCCTACCATTCTTTTCCTCCAAATATGTCTCATCGTGGGCATACAGTATATAAATGTTGGTCTAGGTGTGTTTTTATTGTGATTTATTGTGCACTTGTAGCCCGTATATTTTTGTTAGAAGTTTTAGGATACTATTAAATATGCAATGCAGTAGTTAAGCGCTCTGATCTAGGTTGGATTTATCTCAGAATTTGTGTTGTTACTTCCTGCCCAACTCAGCATAATTTGACAAATCATATGGCTTTAAATGTCTGATATGTGACCTTCCTAAGGTATGTAAGGAACAAAACTTGGCAGACTGCATTTACAGAGATAATCAACAACAGGGTGGTGGGATGCGGACTGACACTTTTATCGCTTTTAGGTTGATTATGTAAGGGAATTTTTATAGACATGAAACATGAGGAGAAGGGCTTTATTTTGGGATCATGCCCAGCTCACTGTTCATTATCCCACTTATTAATATCATAGTTACTTATTCTAGGAATCACTAAGTTTACACTCAGTTTTTATTAACTTGCTTCTGTTATTGCTCTGGCCCTTAGCAACAGTCCATTATAAGGAAATAACACCGCTGAATGCAGCACTTTTTATTTTTATTGGCCGGCACAGTGGCATAGCAGTTATCATGTCCACTTCACAACTACGAATGAATGAATGTTTTACTCCTAGTATATTATAGCGTTTAGCCAATAATTACAATAATTAATTGTATTAATTAAGGAATGGCATATACGTTTAAAAAAATCATTATAATAATAATCAATGTTTATTTGTACTTAAGTTTAATATTGAAGAATGTCCACAAAATTTATCACTGTTTTATGTTGTTATTGCTATAAATATTCCCCTACCAATCTGTATTTTATTTGTCTTTTGAAACTATTGACATTTCTGAAGTCCATTTTACAGTCACCATGTCAGTGATTTTACACACATTTAAAACCTGGTGTACTTTATCTGCCATACAGTTACTGTAGAAATAATAACAGAACGAGTGTATTAAAATAAATTTTACAGCTGGTTACAGCGTTACGTCTGTCAGAGCTGTGCTGTGCTAGAAAATTAACCCACTGTTTCATCATTAATTCAGTCCCTGTACAATGTAGATAAACAGACAAAGGTTATGGGAATATATTATTGCAACTTCAAGTAAAGATTTTTGTGTCAGTTCCACAAAGAAGAATACATTTTGGGCTATTGCTTATATCTGTATAATCTGAAGGCTTGCAAGACTTGTGTAGACTCCTGGTCTCCAAAGTGCAAATGCGGCTGTGCTGTTCCTGACAGCTTGGCAGGCTGTCTAGACTGTGAGACTGTTCTTTTAGTGAACATCTACAGTCTTGTTGCTAAAGAAATTTGGATTTAGGCAGCCTAAATGCTCAGCTTAACTTAAATGCTTATTTCAGCAGAGCAAGGTTTTATTCGATTCAAAGCTCAAATCCTAGCTTATTATTTAGTGTTATCAGGAAAGCAATTTTTATTGGAGTCATTTTTCATTTCTGTGTATCTACAACACTGATTTTCAGCTCAATACAATAATCATGCAGTGTGATTCACCTTAATATCAACTCCACTTATGGAATAAGTTTATGTCCTGATCATCCATGGTGTCGGCCTATAAAACCTAATTTCTGCTGAGTCAGTGCTTGGCCTATTTCCCTGTTTCTGTTCTAATTACACAAGCACTTCTTGCCTCAGGAAGTATAGGAGAGGACAGGCTAGCAGTGTACTGGGTTTATGAAAGAAAAAGATTTAAAATAATGAATGGCTTTTTTATTGAATGGGTGGCATTTGATGAGGCTAGCCTGCTGTTTTAGCATAATTTTGGTAGCCTTCTACTGCTAGGTTGCTAGTGGCATTCCACAAAGAACATCTGTGCTCTGTCCATTTGAGGCTTTGGTTCTTCGTAGGAACTGCAAATATTTCAAGTCACTTTCATTGTTCCTTTTTTTCAGAGAAAATAAATGTGACCTTTTCCCCCCCAATTTATTTATTTATTATTATTATTTGAAATACTTTCTACCTTTGTTTTGTGACATTCAAGGACATACGATTATATATTCAGTATTAATCCAGTTTCCTGGAAATGTGTAGAGACATTCTTTTAAGGGGAATTAATCCCAAATGTAAAAAAATGTATGTATGCATCATACATGTCTTTGCACAACAGAAGGCACTATTGTTAATACGATCTTTTTCATGAGAAAAAAAACAAGTAAATCCTCACACAGGGGAGCTATTGCACTGCGAAACATGACACATGACTGCCATTAAAGAAGCTGTAAACACTAAAGGTTTGTGCATTTAAATGCACTGACCTGTATGTCATAGATTTATTTATACAAACAGATGATTTTCTGATGTATGTAAATATAATGTAGTATTATGTGCAAATATGCCTAGATTTATTTCATTCAGAAATTCCCTAGTTTTTATCTGATTTGTTGGTTTAATATCTGTATACTGTTATTTTTGCTGTTATCATTGCCTTACTGGAACTGATGCATTAATGTCCTGTTCTCATGATCTTACACTTTTGTGAGAGTGAACAGGAAATGGCAGACTTTTCAAACAAGCTAATGCAAACCATTGAACAGATTTTAGCAGATTGCAACTTAGTAAAGTAAAAACCATCTGATGATGAAAATATACATATTTTCAGTGTAACAGGAGAGTTTGGCTGTCTTTTAATTTTTTTCCTGCCTAAAAAACTACTATAAAAAGCAACAAACAGTAATAAACTAAACAAAGTCAATACTTGGCTTTTTAAAAAAATGTCAGTAGTCTCACAGTTTTATAAGTAAATTGGCCTTGAATTTTTTTCTGAGGATACTCTGTCACTGTTGACTGTCACATTTACTTTTTTGCCTGATAAGGGGTTTATTAATTAATATCTGCAGCCTCCTGATGAAACCTGCTATCTCCATTTTTGTTCAAAATGATATTATGCAGGAATATAAATTACCATAACCCTCTGAATCTTCTTGAAAAAACTGGTGGCTCCATCTAGCTGTTTTGGGGTAAGTTCACGCATTTTGTCAGTCATGACAAAAGTCAAAAATAAAAATGGCTGGTTTCATCAGGAGGCTGATTTATGATATACAAATATTTTATGTAACTTTTTTTTATTTTGGTTAAAAAATAATGTCTGGTAATGTTGAAATTTTTTGCAGCTGAATCAATGATGCAGAAGTAAAAAAAAAAAAAAAGAAGAAGAAAATCTAACACCTAATTGTATTAAAAATGGAGGCTTATCTAAACAATCTTTCTGGTCCTGATAAGATCAGGACACTTTTTTTTGGCAGCACACACACACACACGCATACACACAAACACACAATATACTATATTGTCATTTGTAATACCTGCCCATGAGATTTTAGATTATTCTGTCTCAAAGCAGCTGTTAGTTTACTGCATGTATGGAGCATCACTTTATCATTTTTGTCAGTTGCTGCGTTGTATCTAACAACAGCTGTGATTTTGACAGGAGCACCATAAGCAACCTGATGTAGTGTAACTGTAGTTACTTCAAAGAAAGTTCTGTCTCATACAGAAAGTTTTGTGGAGTAATTGGTTTTAATGCTGTCCAATCAGAGACAGTGTTCCTGTGAGTAAAGATTCAGTAACCCTGATTTATAATGTATTTGTTTCATCTTAGAGTTCATGCGGAGTCCCTGTGTAGAGGCCGGTCTCATCCCCCCACTTGTTCAGCTGCTTAACTGCAAGGATCAGGAGGTGCTACTTCAGACGGGTCGAGCTCTGGGCAACATCTGCTACGACAGCCGTAAGTTCCCTCCCCAGCCGCTGTGGCGTTTATGAGAAACCGTACTTCGGGTCTGCGGGAAAATGTAAAGAATTACTGAGGAAAGGAATAACAGATAAGACTGTATTCATTTGATAATATAGAAAATAAAGCTGAAGCTATAGTCATTTTTTGTGCCTCTTTCAGGTCTGTCTGTTTGAGTCATTGCAAATAACTCGCACCCACTCTTTCACCTTCTCGTAATTGCTTTGTTACTATGGAGTATCTAATGGATCTGATTTAATCTGTGAATTTAAAGTGCAGGAATAATAACTGCCCACTGTTTATTACTTCATTAGAGTTCTGCTTAATTCTTGCTCTAATTATTGGAATTGTATGCTTGCTAATTAAACTGGGTCCTTTCATAGAACCTTATATTTTTAAATTTGCTGACTCGCTTTCTCTTAATGGGAATTTTCATTATTGCAGAGCTGCGATAACAAAACATCTTAAGGGATTGATATAATAGTGCTGCTAAAACCGCTCTACCTGTCAACAGAGAGTCTTTCCCAGTGTAGACTTACGTAGGTGTGTGTATATTTAAAGTCGATCTACAGAAATAACACATACACATGTGCATGGCCAAACACATCGATATAGTTAGCTTTCTGATAGAAAAAAACTGCTGGTAGGTCAAGTGTCTGAGAAACATTGAGGCAGCAAGCACATTTGTATTTGCCGTTCAGTTCTAAATGAGGAGTTTTTGCAAAACATGTTAAGCAGGTATTATACTGATATTAGGCTACTGATCAGAAGGTCAAGGGTTCAAGCCCCAGTAACACCGAGCTGCATCTTTGGGACCCTTGAGCAAAGCCTTTAACTCTGCTCAGTTGTATAAATAAGAAATAATGTAAGTACTTCCGGATATGGGCATCTAAATGTAATCTAAATGCTGTAAATGTAAATAAAATACCATTTTTTCTCTTCTTTTTTTTTTTTTTTTTTTTTTTTTTTTTTAATAAAATGTAATTTTACACACTGTTGCAGTTATTATGTAGAACACCACATTGGCTATGATGTTTTTTTTACCTTGAGATGAATCTGAATTTTTGGAGACTATTCTCGTTTAGTTTTCTTGGCAGATTTTTAACAGGGAAGGTTGCCAGGTCTTTCCCAAACCCTCCACAGCACTTGGTATTTCCAGTAACTAACCAGGCCCCACCTTGCTTAGCTTCTGAGATCAGGCAGGATTGTGCGTTTATGGGGATCATGAGGGACTACATAGGCAATACAATGCACTTAAAGTTCTACCCTAAGTAGATTGCATAATTAACTGAAAAAGGAAGTTGTTTGAGATTCTGTCTTCCAGTGTGTTCACGGGGCACAAATAACGACCATGCAAGCTTTCTGTAAACTAATGTTCAAATGCAATGTGGTATTCATCACAGTGAAGGGAAGACATTTAAGGAACTGGGAATTTTCACTCCTCCTAATGTGTCTGCACAGAAATAGACTAGTTCTTCCTGGGGTGAAGAAGAATGGAAATGTCAAATAGTGCCTGCCAAGAGAATAGATGTAAATCATGATGTTAGGAAAGAAAAGTGTATAGAGAGTCTTCAGAATAACAAATGTAAGTATGCTCTAGTTATCACATGAGCCAGAGACCCATTGAATGAGATATACTTCTCTTTGTTGAACTTTATCTGTTATGCTTATTTATGCACAGACTAAAACCATTAGAGGGAATGTAAACAGCAGCTCAAGCTGTGGATATCATTCTCCATTTGTTCTCCATATTTGTAGTCTAGTGCACATGGCGAGTGCTTACATGTCTCTATTCTATTTTCCCCACAAATATTATTGTTGTATGTTATTGCCTGAATCAGTCAGCCAAAGCACAGAAGGAAAACTTGTTAACACTGAAGTGTATACAGAGCTTTCGTCTGGTGAACCCCAAGCAGGGAATTCATGAATCATATATGATTTTCCAAATTTCTGGCAGTTGAATTGCTCATCAATGTCAGAAGTTTTAGGCAGTTCATGTGATTATGAACAAAGAAGAGTATTTCTCAGTCACTCATACCCTCTTGCTCTGTGCTGAGCTGAATGATGGAGCAACTAAACAGGAGCTCAGCTGTGAAGGACCCTGGGTCTAAGCCAACATGTCATCTCAGTGACAGCTAGTCCACTGCAGGCCTTTTGTAGATTTTACAACCCCAAGTGAGATTAATCCTGCTCATTGTTCAAGCTTAGTGAAAATTCTTATTCATTGAGTCTGCATGCATGTCCTTGGCTACTGTATGTTATTCAAATATACAGTTTTGAAGCATTAATTGGAATAAATTGTGAAATGACAATTCCAAGGCCAAACTGAAGCTAGGAAGGAACCAAAAAGCCAAGAGGTGGGGAATGGTCTGACTCTCTTTCTTTCTTTCTTTCTTTCTTTCTTTGTGATGTATGAGCTGTGTTGGTGTGGGGGTTGTGGATAGTGGGCAGCTGTTCTAGACTCTGCGTGGGCATGGGCGAGTGAGACCTGGAGCATTTTTCATGCCAAATGGAATGACTCACAACTCACATACATCGTTACAGCGATAAACAAGAGAGATTTGCTGAGTTATAAAACCTACTGTGTATAAACACACCTGCCCATAAAGGAGCTCTCTCCCTCTCTCTCTGTCTCTCTCTCTGTCTCTCTCTGTCTCTCTCTCTCTGCTACTGAATCACTAAGAAGGATTGCACACCGTCATGGTGACACCCCCACCCCCCACCCCCAAACTTGCCCAC
>JAOUQZ010000041.1:12195854-12215695 GCA_028564935.1 Neosilurus hyrtlii
CTCTCTCTCTCTCTGTCTCTCTCTCTCTCTCTCTCTCTCTCTGTCTCTCTCTCTCTGTTTCTCTCTGTCTCTCTCTGTCTCGCTCTCTGTCTGTCTCTGTCTCTGTCTGTCTCTGTCTCTGTCTGTCTCTCTCTCTGTCTCTCTCTTTCTCTGTCTCTCTCTCTCTACCAATTTAGCATAGAGGACACTCGGACTATGAAATAATACATATTCAGTGACCAAAAATGTATATTTTAATGTCCTCAACATCTTTCCTAATTACGCTTTGATCTCTATTTGCATTTTCTCAACCCGTCTACTGAGTAAATTTTATAAATAGGTATATCTGCTAATTGTGGGGAAGAAATTTAATTTTAATGAAAAAGTAGACCTACTTGTTTTAATTAAGGACTACATTTAAAAATAGATATTGCTCAGAAAACAAATTGTTACACAGCCATTAACTTCACTATTTACATTTTTCACTTTTAACCTAAACCTTCATTAAGATTTTTTCAAAAGAATGAAAATGCACACAGTTTAATTAGGAACATTTGTACAGCTGCTCGGACATGCGGTTATACAGTCGTATTGCAGCGCAGTGCAGTGCATTAAACCTTATAGATATAGGTAACAGTCTTTAATTACTGTTCACATTAAACATCAAAATGGCAGAAAAAGTGTTTGCTGATCCTTTGTAAACAGTAAACAGTCTCAGATTGCTGTTCTTGGCTGACAGGAGTGAAGCCCTACGTAGACTTTTGCTATTGCCCAGTCACTTTAAGGTGTTGTGTATTTTAAGATGTCCAAAATGCTGAAGATTATTAGCATGTTACCATTAATCCTGCAACGTATCCAATGATCATTATGGACATTATGGACATCCTGTAGAAGAATATCAAGAATTAGCCAGTGACTTTCCACCAATCAGAAACGAGAAAAATATTTTTGGATGAATAATAATGTTTATTGTGCTATTTCTATGTTTTATATACTAACATAGTTCCCTCCATTAATATTGATGGTGTATTAGCTTTGTGTCTTCTGCGGCCAATATCCTTAATATTTTAACTACATTCAGTGCAAGAAATTGTTAAAACTATTAGGAGATTACAAGAAACCAGATATGAGAAGATTAAACTATATATGGCTGGGCGATATATATCAATAAATTATCATATTGTGATTTAGTAATCACTATTGTCAGATAACAACTGAATATTTTGAGTATTGGGATTTAGCAGAAATATCACCTTTCCTTTTGAAATGGATGGCATTATTTCCAGGTCATATTTCCCAAATCTAGCTTCAAGCATTATTATGATGCTGACGTGACCTGCTCCTGCATAGTGCGGATTAAGTCACTAGGTAGTGTAAGAGCCAAAGTATGTTGAAAATGGCGTACCGAGACGAAAATGTGATATCGCCAAGAATACATCCTTCAAAGCATAATCTTTGAGGGGACCAGGTTCAAATGTCTACCTTAATCTATCCATGCTAAAAAATTAGTTTAAGAAAGGGTTCCATGTCCAAGTTTATTTTTCTTATTTTACTTACTTATTTTACCGATTTTCAAACTGCTTTTGTGATTGCTCAGTGTATTTCCTTATTATCCATATTCGGTTCCAGAATACTCTAAATACCTTCAGAATACCAGAAGAATTCCCTGAATCATACAGCGGTAAACTAGTGAGAAGCCTTAAAACAGACATGACTGTGTAAGTACAACTGTATGGTTGTTAGGGAGTTTTCAAATGCGGACATTCAGAAACTGGTTCTGTAACTGTAATTTCTGTTTTCTCAAAAGTAGCACTTCCTGATAAGCGACAAACAAAGTGATGTAACTCAGTCAATTTTTATTCTGTAATCATTAAAATACCTAATTTTAAAACATAATAAATTCTATAAAGCATATTAAATATATGAATATTTCTGTATCAAATTTCCTACTTAATCCGTATTATGCTGGAGCCGGGTTACACATTAAAGTAAATATCAATATTGATCAATATCACTAAGCCCTAATTTAAACCAAAATTACATTTCATTTAGGAGTACAACAAAACCATTAAGCTTGACATAAACAATGATTTGATGTATATCCTGATACATCAAGCTGTACTGATATGAAAAAATAACTAATGATACATTGCACATTGATCACCCAGCCCTAATTTATATAGTGTGATTCATACACTGATCAGTCATTATGACCACCGACAGGTGAACTGATTGATTATGTCATTACAGTGGCACCTGCCAAGGAGTGGGATGCATTAGGCAGAAAGTAAACAGTCAGTTCTCAAAGTCGATGTGTTGGAAGGAGGAAAAATGAGCAAGCAAACTTTGCCCACATTGTGACGGCTAAACGACTGTGTGCGTCCATCTTTGTGTGCGTGTGTCTAGTTTAATAATTTTATTTTTAGATTAAGTTTGTACTCCATGTTAAAAAAATGCAAATAGAAATACTAGACACTAACCTATATTCTGATATTTTTACTTGTTAAGGTCCTTTTCTGCAGTGTAATATAAAGGAGCTTCTGCAAAATGAGACCGCAGCATGACACACTTGAAGTGTGTGTATACGTCTAATACATCTATCCAACATTTGAAAAATCTCATAAATAGACTTTTCTCACTGCTTGGCTGTGTTTCTCACATTTGCTTGGCTTTTCTCTGTGCTGGTTTCACAGTGAATATTGTATAATAGTCAAGTGAAGTCTAACACTAACGGTATTTCAGAGGTGAGAAAACCCACTGTCGCAGCAGATGTGCTTGTATGTATGTACTGTATGCGTATACTTTGAAACCAAAAAAATGGGTTAATATCCAGCCATGCTGCTTGAACATGATCGATTCCCTGCATAAAAGTAAAGGTATGATAATCAGATGGCTCAAAATCATGTGAATAATATTTGAAGAATCTGATAGCAGAAATCCTCACTGCATTTAATTTTTCTTCTTCAATTTTTCCTCAGTGTCTGTAACCTGCATTGCTGTTGGCTCTGCAGCTGTGGCTTTGAGTGATGGCCTGTAATTTGCTGGGGAGAAGAAAAAGATGTTTCCTTCCTATAGTGGCGTGGAGGAGATGTGGGAAGGGAGGAGGGGAGTTAGTGAGTTGAGTGGAGGGGTGGGAATGAAAAGAGAACTGAGAAAATTAGGGTTGGGCTGGTGACATCCTATCTGATATGATTTTCTCGGAAAGAAAATCCTCCAGTAGAGCAGACTCGGGTATTGAAGAGATCTGTTTGTGTAACTGTAGGAGGTTTAGTAGTAATCTGTTTTTATTATTTGTTGTTGGTTTTTGTCTTGCAATGTGTATATAAAGTATAGTGTTCATGTGGGGATTGATGTTGCAGCCTGGAGCTATTCTCTTGCTGAAAATGAGTTCTTGCCGCTTTCTCTGTTCATCAGGTCATGGCATTATGACTGTAGCCTGGAGAAACTGATAGACGCTAGAAAGAAAAGCTATCAATGAAAAAGGAACGCAATGTTCTCTAGCTGGAATTGCAATTTTATGTTTAATTTTCTTTTCTTTTTTTTTTATTCAAACCTTATCATCAACACTTTTTCTGTATGTCTTATTTATTTGTTTATTTATTTATTTTAAATATCCCGATCCAGTCATGTGTAATTTAAGTTACGTCAATGCCTGATTTTGCTGTCATTTATGATTTGCAGGTTGTTGTATTTTTGTATCCTTTTGTTGTCCTGTTTTGTTTTTACGTGACCTCTTTGTTTTGCAGATGAGGGCAGAAGTGCAGTTCACGAAGCGGGCGCTGCTCAGATAGTAGCAGAGCACATTAAGGCTCTGGCTCATAACACTGACCCGGCCACCGGGAAGCTCTTGACTGTCTTTTGTGGCATGCTGATGAACTATAGCAATGATAATGGTAATGAACGAATCCCAACCTGGGGGGCAAATACCTTTGAATGGTTCCTTATAGATGAATTCTGAGATGCTCAAGAAACTGTCAGTGAATGTGTTATGAGTATTAGATGGAACTATTGGCAAATTATTTTCATTTTTAATCTTGGCTAATAACTGTTTGGTTTTGTTGGATTTATTCTGGTTTATATGGTGTGGTAAGATGTTGACAGGTTGTTGGGTGTCAATGCTGAAATCTCTAGGGGACCATTCAAATGATGAGATATGTTGATCAGTTTATTCTAAATCAGGGGTGCCCAATCCTGTTCCTGGTGATCTCGCTTCCTAAAGATTTTAACTCCGACCCTAATGCCGCCTATCTGACAAATTTAATCATCGATTTAAGTCTTGATTAGATGATTGGATGGTCAGGCGGGATTAATTAGGGTTGGAGTAAACGTCTCCGGGAAGGTAGATCACGAGGAACAGGATTGGGCACCCCGTTCTAAATGATGGGTCATTAGTCAGATTGTCTAGACTCATCAGAGGCATAAAATATGCCTGTAGTTTTCTAGGAGTAAAACTGTATCAATGGCCAAACGTTTGGTTAATAATAAGTTCAGTGAAATGCTTTTAAAAATGCATTGTGTTAGATTTGAAAGCTGCAGTCATGCCTTTACACAGAAACTTTGTAAACTTTGAATAGGTTCTGTGAGACAAATGATCTCTCACAAGTAAACTGCTTTACATAACACTCTTACATATAGAAATTAATATAATGTTATAAATAAATATGCAGTGGGGGTTTTGCATTCGAACAGGTCCTGATGCACAAATAAATGAATGAATGAAAATATAAATGCAGTACCAGATGATAATATGCAGTGACATTACTAGTCAGAAAACAGCTGTGATTCAAAATGGTCGAAAAAAAAAAAAAAGATTCGCTCTTAATGGACCACTATGGCCACAATGACATTGAAGAACGTAAGCAGTGCTCTTTGAACGGTACTCTCACTCCAGCTGCTAAATGCACACTGGCTGGACAGAAAAAAAAGTCACACAGTCTAATATTTTGTTGGAGCACCTTGAGTACAGCATTTAATCGCCGTGGAATAGTTTTTCGTGGAGTAGTGTTTCAGTTGGTCAGGTTGAGGCTCAACAACATTACATGCAAATAAAATTAACTCAGGTGATGTCCTGAATGTAATGAATGAATAGATTATCACAACATCACATCAATAGACTTTTGACATAGTTCAGGGAGCAGGAGGAGTCATTTTTACACATGAAACTGAAACCACAGAGTCCTGACCTTAACCCTATTGAAAGTCCTTGGGATGTGCTGGAGAAGACTTTGTGGATTGGTCCAATTTTCCCATCATCAATTCAAAGATGTTGGTGCAAAATGAACCCAACTCTGGATGGGAAAAAATGTTGGATGTTGCTTAGGTTTCTTGAAACAATGTCATGGTGATTATAGACTGTAATCAAGGCTAAAGGTGGTCCAAAATAATATAACAAAACTGCGTTGTGTATGTTCTTGTATCCATAGTTGCATGAGTTCTGTTTTGAATCTTAAACTTCGGCTTCAGGTAGTGCCTTATACCTTCCAAACCAAGTAAATCAAGAAAACAAGCTTCTTTTGTAACCAGTATGATAGTATGATAATACATGGTCTCAGCAGTGAAAGGTATTCTAGCTGGAATTTTCCCTTGACTGGGAATGCATGCCGAAGCTTTATTTCACTGTTCCTGGACTGAATAATGAACAGACAGGCTGAGGTCCATTTTATTCTGTCCTGCTGGCATCGTGGCTTGGTATAAAATGGTAATTACTTTTCATGGCCTTACCTTTTATAGCTAGCAAGCTGAATTAGGGTCGGAGTTTCTCATTCTGTCCTGCTGCTGGATTAAAAAGCACATAGGGGATACTTGAGAATTATGATTAGATTTGAAAAGTGCACAACCAGTAGATGCTTGCTGCTGTCATCTCAGATGACCTGTTGACAGCTCCAGACTTGCACAGCTCACTCTGAAAATGAATCGTTCGCAGCAGGTTTTCGTTGTTGTGTCTTAAGATGAATAACAGAATGCTAAACTTGGCTGCACGAAAGGGGTTAATATATACACGAAACTACCAGTCTCTGAATCTTTCTGTGCTTTTGTGTGCTACCCTTTCTCTTTCTGCACTATTCTCAATATATAGTCCTATCAGGTGTATCAAGGAGACAAGGAGAAAATCCTTATTCAGCGAAGCCCATTATCTAAGTGGATTTGGACCAGAAATATTCCTTAAACACGCACTCCTTATTGCCAGTGACTGAACATTCTTCTTACTCTGAGTTCATGATTTATAGTCAGTCTGTGCTGGAGTAATGGATTAGATGTAAACCTAAAGCAAATGTTTCCCACGTTGCATTACGCATTGCAGTAAGTGGAACGCTCTTCAAGATTAATATCAACATCAAGATAAGATGTGGATCCTTGATTTATTATTATTATTTTTCTTTATAATCATTAGCTTGTAAACACTATAATAGCCGTTTCCTATTATTTGGTGTTAGATGACAAATAACTGACAATGTAGTTTAGGACAGAACATCAGAATAATGGTGACATTTTTTTTCTTAAAAGCAATAAAAGAAAATTGTTTTCCAGTCTTTCCTGCAAAGCCAGTAGTAGAACCCATTACTGTGTAAAGTTGTTCTCTGTTATACAATAAATTAAATAAAGTAGGCCATTTATCTGAGATTTCTGTCTTTAAAATGGTGCTTTTGTTTTTGTCAGATGACTGCATCAGTTAACGCAGTAGTATTGACACAGTCGTGTGTGCGTAGCTAACGCTGTGACGTCACCGTGAAATGCTGGCATGGAAAAAGATAATATACTCCCTATTGAACAAAGCTATGGCAAATGAATTTGGTTTGATTTGGATTTGAGTTGAATGGACTGTGTAGGCTTAGAAAAACTTGTATCCCACATTTTATCTGAGAAATCACACCAGCAATATTTCTGCAATCCAATCACTGCACAAAATAGTGACACATTTTATTTAATTATAATTTTTATGGGGTGTGTTCTATGGAGGCCTTACAGATGCTTCCCTCCATCCATGAAAGGAAAAATTAATGCTCCTGACCTTTCACTGGGCTGAAGTGGAATGGTTTGTACGCTTTCACTGTGGCTAATACAGCTCATTTATAAAGATGTTAACAGAGACATGTTTTTCTAAAAGAGACATGACCTTTGGACCTGGCGATATCGATACCAGTTCAATATCCATACATTTAAAATATCTGGATTAAGTTTTGGTAGCAACAGTATACAGGCCATTTACCCTGTGTATGTCTGTAAACATGTGGGGATGGTGGTATAGTGGTTAGGGTGCTCGGCTCATTTTTGGCCCCTACCATGCTAAGACCCCTGGCCAAGTGTGCCTCTGCCCACCTAGCAATGTAAATGAGTACCAGTAGGAATACTGGGAAGGTAACATGCGGTGGACTAGGGTCCCATCCAAGGGGGAGCTGAACTCCTAGTCATCTTTAAAGTTTGTTACAATTAAAGTAAGCGAACTGTTTAGCACAGTGTCCTAAAAGTAGTTATTTAAAGTCAACTACTTTGTAATCCACTTTGCTTGCGGACTGTCTTTGTGAAACTTATCACGCTGCTTGAATGGTTGAATGGCCTTTCTGCAGTCTGTCCCTTTTTTTTCTCTCCTTTACCCCAAGGAACTCGTATTCTTTTTTGGGATATAGTATATTAATCCTACAAGGGAAATTAGACTGTGCTTTTAACCCATCCAAAGTGAACATGCACACATACACGCGCACACACACGCAAAGTTGTTTGTGTGTGTGGGTTAAAAGCACAGTCTAAAATAAAAGAGAACAGCTGAGGATTAAGGTACCTTGCACAAGTGCTTTGACGGTGGAGTAAGGGTAGGGTTCTGCTCACCCCCCACCCCCCGCCTCCCACCTCCCACTTCACATTTTTCCTACCAGTTCGGTCTTCAAATGCTTTATACTGTATTTGGCGACACTGGTGCCACCTTTCGAAACTGTTATCTTGCATAATATACATCTCGCTGTTTTACTGGTGGGCCTCTCCAAAATAAAATATTTTCAAATTGTGAAATATATGCTAACTGTTGCTAGCCTCCCACAACCAGAAGCTGGTTCTTCCTTGCTGCTATAAACAGAAGCTGGCAAGATCAGGAGAAGTACTGATTAACTGGGATTGAGAAACAGCAGCTTAATTTGTGTAAAACCACTTTTTCATGTGGTATCGGATTGCCGCATAGACTGGGGTACTCTCCGATACCAGTCGGCCATTTTTGCTAGTACTGGCAGCATTTCCGTTACTGGTGTCGGTATCAGCACCACTGCACTCATTAATGTTGATGGAGGCAGTGACACTACAGAGTTTTGCCAGCAGTGTCGAGACTAAAGGAATGCAGGATAAGGGAAAACCTCAGCTTCTTGAGTTGAAAACATCTGGAAAATTCCTTCTCCTCAGACAAAAGCTAAGGGTGTGTGACAAATGGAATGACACAGGATGGAATTGTTTACCCTAGTCTCTTGTGTTCACGTGTGCATTTTATTCTTGTGAGGCATAGATCAATCTGTTGACTTCTTTTGGTTTCTGGATTTTAATCCTGTTACATTAATCCTTTCCATTAATGTGAAAGTGGACACTTTACAGCTAACTATAAAGAAGTAGTGGAATGAGTGCACTGTGCAAATTAATAAAGAGACTCTAGTTACCAAATAAAGACAACACATATTGGCCTTTTGTGTGTTGTTAATAATCCAGCAAACACAACTTGGAATGAAATCATTTTAAAATGAGAAAAGTGCTTCTTCTCCAACTCTACAGTTTCTTTCCATGGTGTATTCAAAAGCCACTCCCCCCCCCCCCCCCCCCCCCCCCCCCCCCCCCCCAGTTTTGTCTTTTGAATTCTTTAGTCTCTCCTACTCATTTGTCTTTTTTTATTGCTGCCTCTTGACCTGTCTCCTTTTTGTCTATTACTGTTCCGCCCTTCTTGCCTCCTCTCTCCATCTCTATCCGGGTCGTTCAGTGCAGCTTTGGAGTCTTGAGTGAAGATCGTGCACCTTTTGCTGCATTGGGGGTGGGGGGTGGTGGTGGTGGTGGTGGTGGTGGTCTATGTGTGTGTGTGGGGGGGGGGGGGGGGGGGGGGGGGGGGGGGGGGGGGGGGGGGGGGGGGGGGGTTTGTTGCTGATAACATGATGAAATTGAATGTGACAGGGTTAATAATACCGCAGTATTACTACTGATTCATTTTGTTACGCAGCATCAAGATGCATGAGATTCCATCTAAGACAGAACGGATAATATCATTGAAGGCCAATGCGTTTGTCCCTGTAAGATCTTTTGTATCAGCAAGATGATTGGATTATGGGGTTGAGCCCATATTATTCTGTGTTATTGCTATTTAGACTTACATGATTCCTAAATAAATGTTGATCGAGTTCTTTTTTTTATTACCATTTTTGCTAAAACTGTGAACTGTGTTTCAGTATCTCCATTTTAAGCAACACTCAAATAAGCAGCAAAATCTGCAGTGTCACAACGTTGACTATTAACACATTTATTTTACAGCTAATATCTTGTATTTATTTACTCTCCACTGATGTATGTGAATGTTGAAGAATAATATGATGTATTACATTTTTTATTTTTTATTTTTTTTTTTGCATCCTCAGACACACTGCAGGCCCAGCTGATTAGCATGGGAGTGATCCCCACCCTGGTGAAGCTTCTGGGAGTCCATGCACATAACACAGCACTCACTGAAATGTGCCTCATTGCCTTCGGAAACCTGGCGGAACTGGGTAAATAGTCCCCACTGCCTTCTACAGCGATCATTTTCAATGCAGATAGTTTAAAATACCTTACCTTTAATTCAGAGGCATTAGACTCAGGTCCTGTAAAACCAGATTTAAGACATGGAGACTGAATAGAGGAGCTGATGAGATGACTGTGTTGAAGAAAGAATGCCAAACTCTGCATGCTGTGAACTTTCCAAGAATGGACTCCAATGACTTCTCCTATAATCATTTCCATCTTGATTCTCTTTTTGTCCCACAACCTAACACTGATAGCAAACCAGTACTGTTTAATATATTACAGTCTGAGAACTTTTAGTAATGGACTAGTATAAATAAACTAGTATGGAACATGAATCATCAAAATGTCCTGCTGATGAAACCTTTAAAGAAGTACTTATGAGAAATCTGAGCAATTCATTCCCCCCCTCACATTTTCCTGCTACGACTGTTTGAGGTAAAGCAGCGATAAGAAAAGCATGTAACACCCTGAAGTTCCTTTTATACCACAACAGTTTTCCATTGATTTTTATTAATAATTAGAGAAGCACACATTTCACTCATCAGTTTTATTCATAGTTCCTATAATCACTTGTTATACAGCATCTATAAAGAATCATTCCCTCATCGCTTTCTCTTTTTCTTTCTCTTGAAGCTAAAAAGATGATAATACAGTCGGTCTGTTCTGTTCTTATGTTCTTTTATTCTTTAAGTAAAGTTTCCTTGCACTGACAATGGAGACTTCTTCCAAAAGTGATTAATAAATGTCTCATCACAGATAACATCATATCACTAATTACGCAAACATTTAAATCCATTTATGAATTCAGTTTCTCTGAAACACGTCCCCATTGAGAAGCTGTAGAAATAATATTGTAGCTCACTGATATAAAACTAATTAACACCTTCGATCTGAAGAAAAGGTAAAGCAGACATCCACCCATCCATCGATTATTTATATCGCTCTTCTGTCGGGGTCATAGATTTCGGGTGAGACACAGAATGATGCAGGGTTTACCCTGAACAAATTGAAAATCTATTGAAGGTCTAATGCGGACACAAACAACCATTCGCACATGCAGTCACAGTCTGGGCAATTTACAGTAGCCAGTTGAACTAATGTGTATGCCTTTGGAGTGTGGATGGAAACCAGTGTCTACAATGTGTAACATCCCTCACGCATGTGCAGTTGTAACTATGCTAATATAGAGATTTAGGCGCTGCCTAAAAGCAGAGCTCCCGTATGATTCCCCTTATGACAAGTTTTTTGTGGGTACTCTCAAACCCCATACATGTATCCTATGTATATCAAGACTAATTCATTTTCTAATAATTGTTTATAGAAGGGAATAAGGTAACCAAACACACAATCTTAGTCTCGACATATAAAGTACATCATTTAGAAACTGTAGCTTTAGAGAACATTCCAATAATACAAGAATATCATTAGTGTTTATTTATTGCACGTCATTAACGATGATGTCACATCACGTGACCCAACTATTTTACACCTCTTGTTCTCTATATTGCTCTCTTCCAGGAAAATTTTCTTATGTTTTTCCTTTTTCGAGATATAAAATTTTCAGAGAATTACACAATGTTTCCATGAGTACATGCACGCCAGAAGGATGAGGGGATGGAGGGACATACGCTATAGGGTTTTTTTTGACGTTCCAAAAACAACTCAATGGTTAGCCGCTTTATCCTTGAAGTGCTCCGCTTGCGTAATTTATTCATTTTAATTAATACACTATATGAATATAATACAGATGAGTGTATCATTCTACACTTTACTGCTCTCTGGCATTTTTTTTCTAGGTTAAAAATGACCTATACAGTCCTGTGCATAAGTCTTATGCACCCTAATAGAAATCGGTACAAAATGTATTAATTATATTCATTGTATGATTTTTACATCATTGAGTCAGTGCAAAAACATTTTAGATTTCTAAGCAAACAAATAATAATGTTACAGAAAAAAAACAACTGTAGTATATCACTAAAGAAGGCAACATGTTACGTAAGAGATTACTTTTCAGACCAAAAACATCATGAGGGCTTAGTAAAGCAGCCAGAGTGAGTGTCAAAGTCTAGAAAAGAAATGTGAACATAAAAATAAACACTTTGCTTATAAAACTGTACAAATTTTACCTCATACTATATAGACCCCACTGTGCTAAGATCCTTGGGTAAGGTCTTACAAACAAGTGTGCCTCTGCCCACCCATCTGTATAAATGGGAAAAACACTGGGAAGGTAACCCATCTAGGAGGAGTGGAAACCAGGTATAAGCTACAGCCTGATGAGCCAGCAGGCTCGGGTGTAAAATCCAACAGACTTTATGGGAAAATAAATATTGAGTAAAATATAAAAAGTATTGAGTGTTGGCATGTGTGTGGGTGTGTGTGTGGGTGTGTGTGTGGGGGTGTGTGTGGGGGTGTGTGTGTGTGTGTGGGGGTGTGTGTGTATGTATGTGTGTATATATATATATATATACATACACACACACACACACACACACACACACACACACATATATATATGAAAATAAATATTGAGTTTGTTTGGTTTAATACTGCTTTACCTGTGAAAGACTTTTGCACGGCACTGTACTTGACACGTGATGTTCGGCACGTGTTATCTCGGTTTCACATGTCGAGCTGCTTTTGAATCATCATTATCTTCTTGGTGCTACCTCTGTAATGATTCTGATGTGTATGTAATTGGTCATTGTGTCTTCGTAGAATCGAGTAAGGAGCAGTTTGCAGCCACGAATATTGCTGAGGAGCTAGTGAAACTTTTCCGGAAGCAAGCGGAACATGAAAAGAAGGAGATGATCTTCGAGGTGCTGGCTCCTCTGGCTGAGAATGGTAAGAGTCAGACATTAAATGTTTTTTATGGTAGAGTAAATTTTACTTTAATTTTACTTGAACGTCCTGGGTTTGAGTCCTGGACTCGGTGAGAGCGTTTCTGTGTGGAGATTGTATGTTCTCTCAGTGCTTGTGTGGGTTTCCTCTGGGTACTTCGGTTCCCTCCCTCTCCTTAACTGAGTGTTGATGGTTGTGTATGTGTGCGCGTGTGTGCTGGCCCTGCAATGGACTGGTGAGCTGTTCAGGGTGTGTCACGCCCAGCGTCAGCTGCAGCCCCAGTAGGATTAAGCGGTTGGGCAATGGGAATTAATTATTTTTATGCAGTATGATGGTAATGGTTGTGGGGATCACTGGATGTTTGCAAATGTTTGTTTTAAAGTAATTCATTACTACAGAAGAGTGTGTACGTGTGAGACGACAGACCTAAATTGTCAGTCCTGTCTGAATGTGGACTCGGTGGACAGTTGCGCTCACACACTGTGTAGGATCTGAAAGACCTGCTGTCCTGTCTCGCCCTGTTGTTCCCATGAACATATGGACACCGTGTCCACCTGTTGTGAGTGTATGTGAGAAATGTGGTAAGCAGGCATTAATCATCAGGGTTTCAATTAACTAGGAACTTTTAGTATCTAAAACTGGGGAAAATATATATAGCAGTACAATTTTTCATTGTCTGGAACAACTTGGTTCTGTTTACTTGTTCATACAAGTAGAAGCAGCAGAATTATAGAGCTATTGTGCTTTGGGTCTTCTCCAGACACATAGCTCTATCGGAGAGTGGTGTACAATTAGCCAGCTGCTGGAGTTGTTTGAGGGTAGTCTGTGTTTGGATAATGGGTGCTGTCACTTGCTCTCTCTGCCACTGCGCCCACATTAAGAAGCAGGGATCTGTGAACAGCTGCAATCTGCACCACTTCTGTGACGTGAAACCGGCTCTCAGCTGCTACCACGTGTCTTTTATCCAGGAGACGGTCTGAATTTTTAAAAGCGAGTATACGTGTAAAAGTAGTTTGTACTGGAGAGCATGTGATCATTTATAGCTATGAATAGTTCATAATATATAATTGATCGACAAAGCTGAAGAGAATCGGTTAGGAAATAGCTAAATAGGAAGCGTGAACGTGAGTGTGAGTGTGTGTGAATTCTAAAAGTGTAATTACAGAAACTGCAGGGAGAGAGCTTGTGTTAAAGGGACATGTAAGATGCTGGCATAGTGTGAAAGAGTGTTTTAGAGAAAGGGTATGGTGCAGCCCTGAACACACGGTATGAGGGATGAGTAGGAAGAAAAAAATTTGTGTGATGGAGAAAAAGAAATCTAGGGTGAGAGGTTGGCTGGCTGTTTCTTATCATTCAGTGCACAGAACAGGGCTCTCGGCCTGCCAGTCTCCAAGACAACGTCCTACTTAAAAGGTAGTACATTGTACTACGAGAGAGAAGGAGAGAGGGACAGGTCTGGAGTTTCATAACCAAGCACAAGAGAAGCAGTCTTACGTCTCCATCAGCCCTGGATTATGTATTCCGATATACGTTAGGTTTCCTCTTTTTACTTTTGTCAGGAATTTTCAGGCCAGCCATGGCCTAATAGCTAGAGAAGCAGGTTTTGGACGTCAAGGTTACTGGTTTGATTCCAGAACCAGCAGGAAAAATGTGTGGCAGTGGGGGAGTGAGCTGCACTTTCCCTTCCTCTACATTGAAGTACCTGAAGTGCCCTTGAGCAAGACACCTAACCACCAACTGCTCGCTGGGTGCCACAATGTGTGGCAGCTCACTGCTCACTTTGGATGGGTTAAATAAATAAAAAAAATTCTGAGTCATGTATGATCGGCCACATACTAATGCTTCTGATTGTGACTGTAACTGTTACATAATGTAGTATTTTAAATTTGAGCTGTGTAGCACTAATGAATATGAATATTACTGATATTGTGCATGAATAATAAATCTTGAAATGCACACACTAATGCAGATACATAGGCCAGGACTGTTTTGGACAGTACAGTGATGTGATGGTTAGCATGTTCACCTCACAGCAAAAAGGTCCTGAGTTCAAGGCTCGGGTGTTTCATGTTCTCCCTGGTGCTTGTGTGGGTTTCCTCCAGATGCTCAGGTTTCCTCTCACAGTCCAAAAACATGAACATCAGGCTAACTGGCTGTTCCAAATTGCCCATAGGCATGAGTGAGAGTGAGGAATGGCTGTGTGTTTGCTCTGCGATGGCCTGGCGAGCTGTTTAGGGTGTATCCCTTCTTCATCCAGTGTCGGCTGAGATAGGCTCCAGCCTCCCTGTGACCCAAGTAGGAGGATTTAGCAGTTGGGCAAATGAGTGCGAGAGTGTTTCTTATCCTGATGAGTTCATAAAGTTTATTCTTTTAAAGTTAATGTCTCTTACTCTGTTACTCTCTGTCTCCCTCTGCCTGTCTGCCCGTTTCTCTCTTTCACTCTCAGATATAATAAAGCTGCAGCTGGTGGAGGCTGGTCTGGTCGAGTGTCTGCTGGACATTGTGGCTCAGACAGTGGATAGTGACCGAGAGGAAGACCTGGCTCAACTCAAAACTGCATCTGATCTCATGGTTCTGCTGCTGCTGGGAGGTGCTGCTCAATCCTTTGGCCAATGAACTTTAATATCTAATGACTTCATATTAAAAGATACTACATAGTAGGGAGGATGGGGCTAATGCAAATATCCACTCACCCAAAACACCTCTAAGTCTAAAAGACTCCTCTTTACGATACTAATCCCAATATTCTCAAAGAAACTAATCCTTCATGTCATTATCAGATATGATACCAACACTGATAATCCCTACTTTGTTTAATCAGGTATTTGAACATTGATCATTTATAGTGACCTGAGTATGTGTTGTAGAGCCAGCTTTTGTTGGCGCACAAACAGCTACAGCAGACTTGGCTATATTTAACTGTAGCAGATTCTTTTGTCCCAGTGGAGACGCGTTTCTGCATTAATGCTTTCCGATCTCACCTCACACCTGAACATGTGGGCTTGTTTATTTTGTTAAACAAATTAGCATTAGAATAACCGGACCACATAGTGGAGTGGCATGATGTTATTATACGAGAGGATCTGGAGTTGCACAGACGGCTTTAATGTCCCGAATAGAAGTGGTGTTGAATATATTAATGTTAAAACATGGATGCTTTTTGAGGGTGGTACTCTGGTGTAGTGCTTAGCACGTTCACCTCACAGCAAGAAGGTCATGGGTTTGAGTCCCGGGCTTGGTGAGGGGGGTTTCTGTGTGGAGAGTTTTCTCTGTGCTTGCACGGGTTTCTTTCGGGTACTTGGGTTTCTTCCCACAGTCCGTAGACATGCATATTGGCTGTTCCAAATTACATCAAGCTGTGATTGTGAAAGGCTGTGTGTGTGTTGGCCATGAGATGGTCTGGCGAGCTGAGTGTACCAGCCTCCCTGCAACTCTAGTAATATTAAGCAGCTTGGTGATATTAAGTGAGTGATGCTTTTTGTAAACTTTATATTAGTTTATTTTTTTATTTTCAAGTCGACTTCTAGTTTCTAGTTGAGATACTAATTTGGTATTTGTTTAAAAATAGTCAAGTATAATGTTAACTCTAAGCATAGAGATGACTGAAAGAGATGAGAAGGCAGGCCTCTGTGTGGGAATGAATGTGCTTTGCTCCTCTCTTTCTTCCTCACTGCTTAGTAGGCAGCAGATTGTACAGGCAGTAGAGCGGGGTGTGTTTTTCATCTCACTCTGAATAATTAATGCAGGCTGAATGGGTCGTGGGGTGCTAACACAATTCCACTTCCACTGTGTGGCATTTTATGGATGGAGCGAGCTCTTTTCTGTGTTTTTTTTCTTTCTTTTCTTTTTGGAGAACAGAGAGGCGTCTGTTATACTTGCATGAATTTAGATGCCATCTTTAACCAGGAGAAAAGTACTTTAGCTCTAATTGAGCACTACATGGTTTGTATAGTAGTTTAGATTATGCTGATGTGGCTGCCTGAATCCCTGTTATCCTCTAAAGTGCAGTGCTTCTCCACTGGCCTTGTGAATCGTCATGAATCACTTCATTTCTTTCAGTAGGAGAGCAAATCTGTGAGGACTTGTTATGCGCTTGCTACATTCTTTCTTGAAAGTGGGAAGCAAATCATCGGATAAATGCAATGAAATGGTTGTTTGCTGTGATGTTTTATGGTCCTTCATCCATAGCATTCGGTGGTAACCCAGAAACAGCCCTGCATAGTACATTGCTATGTACAGTTATTGTATGAAATGTATAACGACTATATCCAGTTATTGAACACTAGTTTTTGGCTGCAACAATGCATAATATACAGTATTGTAATGGTGGTGATGGTCATTTCTTTCATTTCCAGATGAATCCATGCAAAAGTTGTTCGAGGGTGGAAAAGGTAGCGTGTTCCAGAGGGTTCTCTCTTGGGTTCCGTCCAATAACCACCAGCTCCAGTTAGCTGGTGCTCTGGCTATCGCTAACTTTGCCCGCAATGGTAAGCGCTGTACAGTGTGTAGTGTATCGTGCATATGCGGATATGTTTGCATAGGAGATGTAAATTGATCAGTGTAAACAGTATTCCTACACTTTTGTGTGTAGGTGTTTCTTTCCAGTCCTGTGTACATTTGCTGCTGCTAGCTTTACAATGACTAAGTGTTACATACACCAGACACACACATTCAGATCAGGTATCGCATTACTCTACTGCTCTTTGACCAAATTAAGGCTGGACATGGCAGTGAGGATTCCTAGGATATTTCTCAGTGTTTATAAAGATGCCTTGCTCACTGAGATGTATCCTCATCTGAAGGAATAGACGACAATCTTTAATGCTCTGCTTGATTAATTGATGCTTGATGTTGCTATGCAGCTGTCATATATCGCTAATCCATTGTAAGGCAGGACACGCAGATGATTTTTTACGCTTAGGGGAAATTTAGCTTAACCGTCCCACCTACAGGCATTTTTGAGAGTTAGGAGGATTCCTATAGAAAGCCCACGGCACATGTTGTGAACATATAAAACAGTGTGAAGTAGCAAGACTATGCACTGTTATATAAATGTTATGTCATTTGTTTATATAATTTCCTTCCCTTTCAGATGGGAACTGTATCCACATGGTAGACACAGGAATTGTGCAGATGCTGTTGGACCTGCTGGACAGACATGTTGAGGAGGGGAATGTTACAGTGCAGCACGCAGCCCTCAGTGCCCTGAGGAACCTGGCAATCCCAGGTCAGTGTCAGTTTTTCCAGATTTCAGCAGCCTTATAGAGACTTTAAAAAAAAAGGAAGGGAAGGTCTTCCAAACTCTCCTTACACGAAAATATGTATAATGTCATAATCATAATGTTTTTACTTACATTTTCAAAGTTGCAGTCTGCAAAAAGGTAATTAGTTTTTTTTTTTTTTTTTTTTTTTTTTTTTTTTTTTTTTTAAAGAGTTTGCATTAGTCAAATTCATTATAGTGAGTGTGAGTGAAATCACGGGAATAGGAAGTGGATGTGTCAGTTTCAATAAGGCAAGATAACGGCAAAAATAACAATATACAGATACTAAACTAACAAATTAGATACAAACTAGCGAACTATCAGACTTGCATCTGCTCATAGATATGAACCTACGGTATAGAGTTCAGTGCATTTAAATGTGCACAGCTTCTTCTACATGAGTCCGTGTGAGGATTTATTACTTTTTTCCTTGACAAAAAGATTGTAATAACAATAGCGTGTTTTGATGTGCAAAGACATTTTAATTTCTTTTGATAATTTGGGCTTTTAATAAGTTTGTGTTTAATTCCCCTTTAAATCAGGTATCTGTTAATGCAGACTTGATTTCTCCTTTCCTCTATCCATCAGTGGTGAACAAGTCTAAAATGCTGTCAGCTGGAGTGTCTGATGTAGTGCTGAAGTTTCTTCAATCAGAAATGCCACCAGTTCAGTTCAAGCTGCTGGGAACTTTAAGAATGCTGATCGACACACAAGGTAGCTATAGCCAACTTCCTAAACTGCTTTCAATGCACTTTATCTGTACTTTTGTTTATTTTTTTCTTATTTCCTGCAATCATCCTCAATAACTGTATTTAATCTCTGTTTTACTGTACTGGCTGCAACAGAAATAAACTTGTTGATATTTTGGGACTAAAACCCTACAAAACGGCATTTGCTGCATTCAAGGACTGCATGAGCCATTAATTTATCCCATTACAGAAGCTTTGTCACGTATAAGCCAGTTCCCGTCTGTCTTGTGAGCTAGAAAGCTGTTATCCTATAAGTGAAATGAACTAAGGCAGGGTTCCATGCTTTGGCACTGGGATTTAATTGCTATAGATTGTGAGAGACGCTGCAGCTGCCAGCATGGACAGCAGCACTTTGCATTCTCAGCACGAGGCATGTAGCCAGAAGCTTTAGTTTTTAGTGCTGTCCACATCAGCAGTACTTTAAACACAGCTCCAGTGCACTTAAAGGAAGCCATTTATAAATGTAATTGATTGGAATATTTTTGGGAGATTTATAACTAGAAAGAGAGTTAATGTGGCAAAACTATTAATAATAATACAATTTGGTTTGTAGGTTTAGGCATAGAACTCTTTTGCTGCATGGGTCAGTATATGGTTTCTGTGTATGTGATGTAGCGGACGCTGCCGAACAGTTGGGAACAAACCGTAAGCTAGTGGAGAGGTTGGTGGAATGGTGTGAGGCCAAAGACCATGCAGGGGTGATGGGAGAATCCAACCGCCTGCTCTCGGCACTGATCCGACACAGCAAGTCAAAGGTCGAGACTTTACACACATTAGCATTTCGTGTGAAATTCCAGAGATTCTGGAAATGTAATTGTGTTCGAATGTTTCTCGGCTTTGAACAGGAAGTGGTCCGGACTGTCATTCAGTGTGGGGGTGTAAAGCACTTGGTGACCATGGCAACGAGTGAGCACATGATCATGCAGAACGAAGCGCTGGTGGCTTTGGGTCTCATCGCAGCACTGGATTTGGGTAAAACACACATTAAACTGTCCGAAGGTCAAAGCTTCACCTGATGTCTGACTTTCCCTGAGATGAATATCATCCCTTTCACATCAAATATTCAGTGGCTTAATTAAACATTTCCTCAGGCAGGCCTTAAAAGTCTGCATTATGCCTAATCCCTGAATTAATAGCATACTGAATTCTGCTTCCTCAGTTCTTTATATACCAGAAAGGAGAGAGCATTGATTTTTTTATTTGTGTGTGTGTGTGTGTGTGTGTGTGTGTGTGTGTGTGTGTGTGTGTGTGTGTGTGTGTGTGTGTGTGT
>JAOUQZ010000041.1:12219609-12231464 GCA_028564935.1 Neosilurus hyrtlii
ATATATATATATATATATATATATATATATATATATATGAGTACCTGCCTTTGACATGTTCAAGTAGAGATCAGATGTAGTTGTATTGTAGGTTTGATGACAAGACCAGACTCTTTACATTGTACTCCCCTCATGGTCCTAGTGCCACTCGTGTTCATATCTACATCACTTTACTAGAAAGAGATAATTCCCTGTCACTAGCCTATTGGGTTTTCAAAGATTTCCATTGTCATATGGATATTATGAACAAATAATGTAGTGTCTGGTTAACAATTAATGAGTATTTCTATTTGCTGCCCTTTTTCAAAGAGTTTATGAATGTTGTCTAGGATGCATACATAGGATAGAGAACAATGTGAAATGTTGCTTGTTAAATGACAGAACAATGTTAATAATGCTATGCTAGATCATCTGTTGGGATTTAGCTTGCTGTTTAGCATCACTGCCATTACAGCAGGGATAATAACGAATCCAGTGGACGTGGATCATTACAGGTCCATAAGTAAATAATACAATCATGTCAAGTGTCAAGAATGGGCCTAGACAAGTCAGAGTGTATGAGTGTTTTAAGTTGAGGTAGTTAAAATGCTGCCAACATTTCCCACAATTCATGACCCTGGCATCGAGTAACAACCTGTTTTGAGTGTCTTAGGTAATGTGCTCTCTCGAGTGCTCTCTATCAAAGGTGAGTATTTGATACTGTGGTACATTTTTATTTCCTGAGCTGGATTTTTGCATGTGTACAGGTTTGTCTTTGACCAACCCACTGAGTGTCACCGAACATGCACTGCATGTTGGGATACCGTACCACTCTGATGTGGCCACTTTATGTTTGGTAAATGTTATGTTATTTATCAGATTTGTAACCTTAAGGAACCACTCAGCAAATCCAACATATCTATATTAACTGCATTACAGATATTTAAACTTGACTAGTTGTTGTAAATGTCACTGATTTAATTGTACATTTGGGAGATAGAAAATGATTATTAAAGACAATTGCTGGCGATGGATTCTTAGTACTCTGTCCCTTTTGTTATACTTGTTCTTATAAGCTGTTTTATACATTCATTTCAACCAATTACTTTTAAACCTATGTACTCCCTGAAGCTAAAGGCAAGGCACAGTGATACAGTGGTTAGCATTGTCTCCACACAACACGAAGGTTCTGGATTTCAACCTGGTGTAGCTGACAAAGGCTTTTCTGAGTGAACTTTCCACACCGTTCCTCTCACAGTCCAAAGAAATGAACATTAGGTCAAATGGCTACTCTAAATTGCCCATAGGTCTGGGTTAGCCCTGCAGTAGACTGGTAGCCTGTTCAGGGTATATTTTGTTTCTCAGCCGGAGTCCAGCTTCCTCCGTGACCCTGACAGAAAACTGGATATAGATGATGGATGGAAGTTTTCTGAGCCCTGTAAATCAGCAACTAAAACCATCTTTGTATGGAGGCACACGTCAGTTCTTTTGCAGTTAAACATTTACTGATTTCAAACACTGACCTCTATAATATAATGCATTAAAACGTTTATTTAGTAACCAAAATGTGCACAATGTCATCGCGTCATATAAAAAAAATACATGAACACAAAACCCACAGCAAGTTCTTATTAATAATCAGATTTCCACTGACAGAAGAAAACCTCACGTTATTTGAAGAGAGTCAGTTTTCTGCCTATGTGTATTGGATAATGAGGGATTAGAGTGTTCGATTGGTCACTGTGCTGTAGTCTTGGTTGCTGTTTTTATTTGGACTCCAGTGAGAGAAGGTTTGTGACTAGTGTGATAAGGACATTTAAGATAGTGTTACATGATACTGTACCAATATGCACAACATCATTAAACATCAGGTGTATTGAATCACTTGAAATATGTGACAAAGCTACATTATAAAACCTTTAAGATCCAGATTAAAACCATTTTTTACTTATTTCCCTTAAATACAACACTGCTACCCATATTATCAGTAGAATAATCTCTGTTTACCCGGGGAAATGTAGACAGGGTAAAAAGATAATCAATAGTAATAATAATAATAATGTTTTTAATGCAACTATATGCAAAATCCCTTTATCATTTTTAATGTACACAATGTCCAGAGGTGAAAAAGATTTTATTTGCGAACACTAGTAAATTACACAGCTTTATTCAGAGTTCATTCTGTCATCCAAATGTTAGTTAATTTGAATTCAATTAACAGTACAGACTCCTGTTCATCACTTTTCTTTACAATTTCTACTTAAAGTGTATTATTTATTTCTCCAAGGAAAACAACTTATGAAATCACTCGAAAAATACTTGCCTTTTATAGAAAGTCTGTACTTAATACTTTTAAAAGTGCTGAAATTAGGGGGGGGGGGGGGGTGGAACTAAATTAATATGAATCCTTCAGTCATTCTCTGCTACGAACATATTACATCATGATGACCATCACTTCTTCACCTGACAATACTCTCATGGTACACTCTGCTGGTGTCACAGGTTGTTTACTAAAGATAATGGAACCACTTGATTATGAACAGATACATACTTTGAGATATTCAAACAAAAATTAATCATTATCAAAAGTGTAGCGTGTTAAAAAGGTGTTGAAAAAGCAATAAAAAGTTGTTGACCACAAACTCGATCAAAATATCATCAGTGTGCGTGTCTATGAAACTGTGTTTAAAAAATGATGTAACATGGCGCAAGAGATGTAGCGCATTCTAACGATTAAAGACACATTTATACATTTCATACACCAGTGTCTGGCATGTGAAACACTTAAAAAATAAAAAAATGGAGCACATCACATCTGCACAGACACATGACCTGATGAACTTGGCATGTTGAGTTCTTCTGCTGGCGCACTTATGTACGAATCCTGTAAATGGAAAAAATTTATTAGTTTTTAATCTTTAAGATAGTTCTGGCTTTACAGTGTAATAGTGTCTTCTGTTAATTACCTGTGGATGTCTGAAGGCAGATGAATGAATCTTCAGCTGAACAAACTACACAAGAAAACAGAACAAATGAAGACTAAAACGTGTATCATTTAGCTCACATCAGTCAACAGATCAGCTAGTTACAAGAAAGCTATGATTATGCCAATTTGCTATCCAGTACAAGTTCAGGTAAATTGTAGACCATTATGGTTCTGACAGTGTGGGGACAGTGGTATAGTGGTTAGGGTGATGGACTCATGATCAAGAGGTCCTCGTTTGAATCCCCGTTAGACCCCCCACTGTTCTGAGACCCCTGGGCAAGATCTTAATTACAAGTGTGCCATTGTCCACCCTGTAGTATAAATGGGTACCAGTAAGAAATACTAGGAAGGTAACCTGCACTGGACTAGCATCCCATCCAGGAGGAGTTGAACTCCTAGTCACTTCATGCTACAGCAACTAGGATAAGATCCAGCCTGAAGATTCAATAAAGGTGGCTTATCCCAAAGACTCATGAGTTGAGATCTGATGATAATATTAATAAAGTAATGATGATGAAGTTACACCATCAACAAAAACATGTAAAAGAACCAAAACAGTGCAAGAGTTAATTTTTGTGCTAAATAATACTGAATGTGACTAAATAAATGTGACCTCTAGTTATATCACAAACAGCTATATAATGCTATGTTTATTGTTCCACAGTTACTTGACTGATGCACCAAAAATTCTCACCATTTCAACTGTGATTGACTTGCAGTGCATTATGGGCATTACTGAGATTGACGATATAATAACTACCATGGAATGATTTGAAGAAAAAGAAGAAGAAAAACCAGTAAAGATCATCTACAGCATACAAATCAACCCAAGTAATTTAAACAACTGATCAGTTACTGGCAGGTCTGTGGTCCAGAGCCCCTGTAAAAAAAAGCTCAATAAAACCGGGTGTTATGATAACCCTTACTGCAAGTGTGCGGAACCTGACAATTGAAGAATATATGTTAAGTAGGCTGGAATTACTTTACCCACCTGTATTTACACTTCACTCTTATGTATGGAGACAACACTAAAGCAAGGAATGCACAAATAACACAATATCCTGCAAATGAAACTGAATCTAATCTACTCATATTAAAGTCTATGTATAAACAACAATCTTGCAAAAATGGGCTTACTTTTGCACCCACCAGGTGAGCATCTCCCTCACAAGTGTATACTGAGGCTCTCTTGTAGGAGTTATATGAAGGCTGTAGCCACTGAAGCATCATAGCAGCACGAGGAGAAGTTAAGTGCTGACACAAGATGGTCACATTCAGACACATATTGCCACATCCCCATATGAACATGGAGGAGATGGTCTTGGGGATGTCTTGTTCATTAGTTTGGTTATCTAGGTAGTGTTTGGGCATTAGATGCTAATGCCATGTGCCATGTTATTCCAAAATCACTTGCATATCTTACTAGGACTAATCATGGTAATTTACAATTATTATCTAAAACACGTTTTAGTATATATTACACAGGAACATAAGCAAAAATGACACTAAAATGTTTGCCTAATAAAAACAACAATAAAGTTTTAATAAGTGTTTTAATTTTTTCTAATTGTGATGGATGCAGGTGAACGCATGTGCGATCAGGTGTATAAGAGCAGCGTAACAGCATCACTTTAAACCTCTTTCAGAGTTTTAGTATATATTACATGGAAACAAAGAAAAGCAACCTAAAACAAGATTTATACATTTTATTTTTCATGTTTTCACCATGACAATCCACAAGCATAAGCACCATGCAACGCAGCATCGACTGAGTTAGTACATACAACATGAAAAAGCAAGTAAACCATGCTCTGTAAAAGTTTGTTTTACATGTACAGCATATTGAAACTAGAAAGACAAACTGAAAATCGATTTTCATGATTTATTTTTCCATATTTAAAGTGTGATGATAACGGTGCCAGCTCCAAGTGACCATGAAAAACCTTGAGTTTCAGGGGTTTTGATTGAACCATTATCCA
The DNA here is from genome assembly GCA_028564935.1 of Neosilurus hyrtlii. Lineage (NCBI taxonomy): Eukaryota > Metazoa > Chordata > Actinopteri > Siluriformes > Plotosidae > Neosilurus > Neosilurus hyrtlii. The sequence continues at coordinate 12,224,554 of JAOUQZ010000041.1, forward strand.
CTCGGGATAATCAGTTTTAATCCAATGATAGCTGAACTACCAGATCATGCCATTCCAGTGTAGTATATACTATGTTTTGTTAGTTTGACCATGTTTAATTACCCTTTATTAATATAATCAGGTTCACTTACCAGCTCGCCCTCACGGCTTCAATATCACTCACTAGATTTTGGGCCAGGCATATTCCAAAAATCTGCCAAACAGAGGAGAAAATTAGACAAACATATCATCTTGTATAAACACTGTTTATTAAACAATATACCATATAACACAATTCGTATAGTATTCTACAATACACAGGTACAGAAAATATTAATGTTAGTTAGTAAAATTTGTGGGGTGGATGGTGTGGTTAGGGTGGTGGGCTTATGATCGAGAGGTCGTCGGTTCAAATCCCCGTTAGACCCCCGCCGAGGTAAGGTCTTTGGGCAAGGTACCTGTGCCTCTGTCCACCCAGCAATATAAAGGGTACCAGTAAAAAATACTAAGAAGGTAACCAGCTTTGAACTCGTAGTTACCTCATGCTACGGAAACTGGGGATAAGCTCCGGCCTGATGAGCCAGTAGGCTCGGCTGTAAAAAACAAAACAAAAAAACAACCCCCCCAATTTACCTTACCTGACAGTGTGCATTTTCAGAAAATCACAAATAAAATATACCCATTGAACACTTTATTATGAACAGCTTTACACTTACACATTCATTCGGTTCTCTTACCAGCCCATCATGTGGCAGCAGTGCAATGCTGCCACAACAGCCATGCAAATACAGTACAGCAACTATCACAATGAGGAAAATGTGAGGTCAGTGATTGAGTGTGGAATGATTGTTGGTGCCAGGGATGGTTTAAGTATTATAATCACAGCTGATTTCCTGTCATTCTCATGCACAACAGTCTGTTCAACTATGGTGATAGAAAAGTATCTCAGAATGCACAGCACATCGAACCCTAAGGAGGATGGGGTTCTATAGCAGAAAACCACATCAGGTTCCACTTCTTTCTGCCAAGAACAGAAAGCTGGGGCTACAGTGTGCAGTGTGTTCTGGATTGTGGCAGTGGGGATTTATCCATTCAGCCCCAGGAGCATGTTAGGCATTAATGCCAGGTGAGGAAACCTAGCACGTAGCCGACGTTCCAGTTCATCCCAAAGGTGTTCAGTGGGGTTGAGGTCAGGGCTCTGTGCAGAGCACATAAGTTCGTTCACTTTATCATTGGCAAACCATAACTTCATGGATTTTACTTTGTGCACAGAGACATTGGCATGCTGTAACAGGTTTGGGCTTTGTAGGTTAAAGGAAAATCTTAATGCCACAGTGTACAAAAACATTACAGACAATTGTGTTTTTTCAATTTTGCGGCAACAAAGAAAAACTATATATAGATGTGAAGGTCAGGTATCCACATACTTCTGGCAATATTGTGTCTAACACAGCTTGATGGGTAGCAACATACTGAATCACCTTGTGATCAACTTGTACTTATATAATGGTAACTATGGTATTTATATTAGTAAGAGATGGAGTTTCTGTGTGAAGTTTGCATGTTCTCGCTGAGCCTGCAGAAGTTTCCACTGGGTACTCCAGTTTCCTCCGACAGTTCAAAGATATGCACATTATGCTAACTGGATATTCTCAATTGCCCTTAGGTCTGAATGTGAGTGTGAACAGTTGTGTGTGTGTTGGCCGTGCGATGGTGTACCCCACCTTCACTCGGAGTCGGCTGGGATAGGCTCCAGCCTCTGTGCGACCCTAATAGGATAAAGCGGTTCCGCGAATGAATGAATGTTAGTAAGAAGTGGAGAAGGAGAAGTTAGGAGGTGTTAGATATAAAATACAAACACAAAAGTGTTAATGAACTTTACCTGCAGCAGTGCAATTCCTATAAAGATGCCTGCTACTACAGTAAGGTTGTCCTGTAACCACTTCTCAAATTGGGGCACACAGCCCTTCACATATATGTAGGTCTTCTGTTCGGAGTCCTACAGAAACGAATAACACAAATCTTAAGAAAAATAACCAACAAACACACAGTCAATCTCTCAAAAGCATCAACTCTTTATCTTTACATTAGTATTATGCTTAAGAAAGTAGTAGTACAGTCACTGGTTATCACTCATGTGGTGTACAGGCCATGTAATTCATCGGTGTTATGACTAACAACCTGCAGAGGGCTCTGCATGCTCACTGTGGAATATCTAATAATTGACACTCTATCTGCAGCATACATTCAACCTTGACATCCTTTGTTAGCAGCCACGAGAGCATAGCTGGTACTGTTTTCACTTCTGTCAGTATGTGTTTTTTTTTTTTTCCTGAGGCTGCATCAGTTAAATTTTCTGGGTAGGACCAAAGGCTGAAAAGAGTTTATGAAAAAGTCATTGTTGGTCAAGTTCAAAGTCAGCACAACGGCCACCATTTGTTTACAATGGCTAAGTAGCAGCAGGTGCGATTTCCCCATCAGGGGAAGGTTTTTTGTTAATAAATAATAAGAAGAAAACAGATGGCAAAAAGACACTTTTAATAAAAGGTTATTTCTAAAGAAAAAAAAATTCCATGCTTGAGAAATTGTCATTTGGGCATACAGTGATTCAATCCGTACGTCATTCTAGGGGAAAATACCTTTTCTTGAACATGACATTTGAAGAACAGAGAAAAAAAAGAGAAGAGGTCAGCATACCGGTTTAGCTCGTACATCATATCCACACTGTGTGTTGATGACATCCTCCTAAAAAAAAAAAAAAAGGTACAAATAACAGTTCCTCTAACAAAAGTAGCCATTATTCTTAAGAACAGACAATGAATGCAGTACTGTGGTACATGTGGTCTGGTTAAGCTGGATAAAAAGCTTCAGTTAATAGCAAATGCTTTTTATAAACACTTTTTTTATCTTCGGTATTTACCGGAATTAACTGCAGATGAAACAAATCCTAGTTTTATTTTACCCGTTACGTTCCTAAGTGACTAGAAAGACTGCTACACATATCTACTACGCCTGTTCTCTGACATAATTTCATTACATACAGGAAGGACAAGTCATTCAGCCAAAATGTTTATCATCTTCAAATAATCAGCTTATCTTTTATAGAATAATAAAAGGTTGATAGCTCATGGCATATTATAATTAATGCTCTTTACCCTAAATGACCTCCTCAGACTGACTTTCTATGGAAGAAAAATATTTATCGTAACCCAACACTGCAAAGCATCAGATTTTCCTGACTATTCACTTCACACTCACCATAATAGCACTCAGAGCTTTGAGTCCTACTATTCAGTGTTCGGGGTTTTGTAGGGGGGCAAACAGCCCAAGCCATATGGAGTGATATCTGGTGTACCTCAAGAATCTAAGTTGGTCCCTCTCCTTATTTCACCACTTTGATACCACGTTTTTTGGAGAAGAATATACAGGTTGACTGATTATCACATATGCTGAAGATAATCAGATCTCCACATCGTCCAATAGATGAGACCTTAGTCCAACCTCAGAATTTTAGCTTACTTTATTTCACTGATATTTCATCCTAGACAAAGGATTAAAAAAAGCTTCTTCAGAGTGGCACAACAGAAAAAAAATCCTACTTGTGGGATGTCCCATTTATAATTTAGGAATGCTCTACTGGGGACGGGACTCCGTTTCCCCCTGTCTTTCTGACACAATGTCCCACCAGTGTCTCACAGGACCTACACACTCTCACAGACAGGCGTTACTACCCTGGGACATCCCACTCGCAGATCTTTATGCACTGCTTCATATTCATGAAATTTATCACCCTTTGTGAGATCATGAAAGCCTTCCCTACTACCTCAGCTTTATCACTACTCTCTCTCTCTCCTGTCAATCAGAGCGACACACGCCAATCATGTATACATTAGAAGGAAGTTGCTGCTATGCTTGGCATGAAACTATTAATAAAAGTTAATTAAATACAACCCATTCGTACCATGGTCTTACTCATGTCCCACCTTATCTATATTTTCCCCCTCGTTCTTCTCTTACCGCTGGGTCCTTGGTGCAGCAGGAGAAGGGAACGCCACACTTCTCTCGGCTTGGGTTGGTGTCTGTGCAGTTAAAATAGATGTTGAGATTCCAATCATCGGCTCCAAACGCCCCACAACACTCCCACTGCACATGAGATCATTTGAGAATGTTAAAAAGCCATGAGAATCACTCATAAAACAGCCTTACAAGTCGACTTATGAAAGTCTGAAGAAATCTTTCTTAGAAGTTGGGAGTAAAATTCCTATGCATAAGTATTTTTGGTATAAATAAATCATGTACTATATGTAATTTGTCCTGGTTGTGCCTCAATAAGCCATTATTGCATTGCTTCAAATAGTAGTGCTGGAAATATTTGATTACAATCAATTCTATGATGATATGATAAATTTTATTATTATTACATCTTCATGAGCTCTGTATCATCATTAATTGCTATTCATCTTTAATGAATGGGGAAATTGATGGGTTCTGTCTCAGAGCTGCCACGATTTGCTCTCAGCAGTGCCTTTTTGGGGACACAGGACCAACATTCTACTCTATACTTTATACATACTAGATCCATATACATGTGTAAAATCATAAAATCTGATGCAGTAATTGTTAGTTTATCTGGAGTTTTCACTTATTGTTTTCACCTAATTGCTATGTTAGCTTCTGCTAATACAGAGTGTTTGGGCATCTCTGTGACAGGGTCAGGCTCTGGTAAACTCCAGTAATGAATTAGATTCCTCTGTGAGTCATCTCCGACAAGCTGACCTGGCAACTGCAGTAAGATGCCCTGAAATGGAGCTGAGACGTTGTATTCACAAAATCAAACAACATTTATTTTACATTCCTGTTTTACGACGGTATGCAGGTCGTACAAAATGGACACAATGTCGTTTGGTGGCGCTCGAATTCCATAGAAATCCACTACCCAAGTATTACATTTGCCAAATTACTCTCAAGTAGAGCAGGGAGACAAAAATTGGATTCAGTTACGTACCTTGATTGTTTTTTCTGGCAATAAATGTATCATCAGACTCAGGCTAGCCCCAAAGCCGACTTATTTATTTATTTATTTTAAATAAATGTTTGAAATTGATGCGGTGAAATGATGCTGTTCCTTTATAACTACAAGTGTTTACATGTTGGGACTTTCTTTTGCAGTGTTCAAGGTTTTGAAATTGTAACAAAAAAGCAGGAAAACAATATAAGCTTGAGATATTTATAGAATCATGATATTAAGCCGCATTCACACAAGAACGGGGGTGATAAGGGATAATATCGGGGTCATAACTGTAAAATTAAAAACACCCCGTCTCCACCACCAAGGCATCAAATACAACATCTCTTTAAATTAAGAGAATATAAGGCTGTTTTTTTTTTTTACCCCTCCAAGATTGTGTAAATAAGTCATTATGATCCACACTCCAGTAGCTGGTGCTAATGCACTAAAAAGCCAAAACCAAAAACTAAAATTCAGGATTAAACTGGGACTTTAAAATCAGAATTCCTGATTAATCCGGAATTTTATCAGCCCTGTAGGAAGCAACAAGTGAATCGCTTAACCAATAAGTGACATGCGAATTGCCTGGCCAGAGAAGTGATTCCCTTCACCTCTCAGCACTTGTTGCCTAGGTAACTCCCTGGCATGTCCCCCACTTAAAAAAAACAAAAAAAAAACATCAAGCTTCCCTGCAGTGCGAGCGTTTATTGTTATATATATATATATATTGTTTGCGTCTATTTCAGCCCGTATCGTCATCATTAAAATAGTTATTATTATCATTATAATTATCGCACGGAAAGTATAGAACAGATGCTCTTGTGCATCATGAACCATGAACCATGAACCGTGAACAGGAAAAAGGTAATACAGACTGTTTCAGAAATATGGTCTCAGACATCCTTATAAAATTGTTGTGTACAGTCATAAAGTACAGGATACTTAGACACAGCAGTAATAAGCTGCTCTTACACGCTGATGTAGGCAGCTTAATTAAACTTGTGTTCATTGTTTCCCTACTTAAAGGTTATGGTGAACGCTGTGGCACCATCTGTCAGTCAACAGTATCTTTAAACTCAGATTGGTAATCGATCAAATCACGTTGTGTGAAAGTTCAGCTCAGCTGAACTCCTGCCCACTTCACGTCCTTCACCTATTTAGCTTGCAATCATTGACTTTGCATGGTCACTTGTCGCTTCATGTTTGAATGCGGCTTTACGGAACTGAAATATAAACCGAACTGACCCCTGGTGATTCCCATTCGTACTATCAAGAACTTCCTTTTTCTTAAGGTGGCTTGTCTACCACGTAACATCTGTTAAACTTTCAATTCTGTCAAAAAGACAGGCTTCAGCAAACTGCCATGATGAGCTTAGCTATCAGCTATTATCTAAAACTGCCACGATGAGCGTAGCTATTAGCTATTAGACTGCAGTAGTAACTGGATCCATTTAGTGTTTTTGAGACGAGAGACGCAGTAACCACAGGATCTATAATGCTTGTCAAAATCTTTCCCTCACATTCTGTCTCACATACTCTCATCAAGTAACATTCATTTATTTGAGTATTCTGCCTCACAATTATTTTCCTTTCCATGTTTTGTTTTTATCATTATTATTATAATGATTTTTTTAAAACTCTGTCCTGCAAAGAAATAATATAAATAAACACATAATTCCTACTTACATATTCCTGAGTGAAATCGATAAGATTCTGTAGGTCAATATCATCTCTATAGGCTCGAATGTTATTATTAATGAAAAAGTTGAGCTGGTCTTTGATCCAATCCTTAAAGACAAAGGCCAGAACCCCAGCTGTCAGTTCCAGGAAGAATATAATCCCCAGGAACACTGAAAACTAGAGAGGGCCATGAAGCAAGAACACATGAGACACTATTAGTGGTTTGAATTTTTATATATATATA
>JAOUQZ010000041.1:12261474-12271916 GCA_028564935.1 Neosilurus hyrtlii
AGTTTGTTTGTGTGTGTGTGTGTGTGTGTGTGTGTGTGTGTGTGTGTGTGTGTGTGTGTGTGTGTGTGTGTGTGTGTATTGGCCTGACCAACTGAAACAACAATGCCATGGAGGTTACATGCTGTGAATAAGGATAAATGCACTCTATGAAAATATTACTGTGCACGACTTTTTTTTTTTTTGGCCGGGCAGAATATATGCAATATCCCATTTAATGCAATATATTATATTTTAATTATCTTCCACTAATTTTTTAAGGAAAATACAAGTCTTCTATTTCCTCTTCTTCAGAAAATGGGTTTTTCTTAAGGTTGAATTTCAGAAGCATGCACGTATAGCAGGGTTGGAAAATTGCTACTGGCAAATTTGGATCACCTTAGCTCTGTATTTTAATAAAAACATGAATTTGTAGATATAATTTAGATGTAATTTAACATATGTGTGTAATTATTCTTGCAAGCAGTTTTGTCTGAAATAAACTATAAAAAACCCTCATATCTGCATCATTAAAGTCTGATTAAGTGATTTTTTTTTATTCTTTACTGTTATTTGGTGCTTTTTTATTTTCATAGGGCTTGAGAAAGCATTCTGGGAATGTGGTGTATCACCACCCCAACACACCATGCCACTGATACAAAAAGGATTGTAAAAATAAATAAATAAATAAATGCAGGCCTTTACATTTAAATATATATATAAATTAATATAGCATTATCATAGTGCCTCTGCAAATTCACTAAATTTATTTCCTCCTAAAAGAAAGGGATCTCAGTTTCTTAATTGCTATGTTTTCATCAGGTTTTTGATTGCCACTATTTGGCTGATGAGGTGAAATACACTCATAATGGCTGTCCAATTTTAAAAGAAGATACTGTCAAACTTCGATTGTACAGGTATGTTTTGTTTATGAGTAGTGTTATATTTATCTCATACATGCAGAGAAGATATCAAACCATGACCAAATGAATTATATCTCCACTGTCTACTATAGCCTTTGTTGTTAACTATTCACCTAAAACAATTTTGTATTCAATTTAGATTCACAGAGACAGAAACATACAGTGAACTGTTCTCACTCCATATTGATATCCTGGAGCCTGACTGTAATGTTATAAAGTTGGGACCACACACTTTGCTAGTTCCAGAGTTTTATGGCCTTTCCAATAAGCTTGATGGTAATGTGATGTCCTTTCACTATGAGCATCGACCCAACATTGAGTGTACTATCAGGGTGACAACACCAGACTCTGGTCTACCTGGACATGGTCAGCTGGTCACTGGTGAACCTGAAAAGCTAGAAGGGCCAAGAGGAGATGAACCGGACAGCTTTGTTTCAATTAGGCAACAATTGGGTATGATATCTTAAAATTTAAAGTATATAAATATGCGGTGTAGCACATAGCACAGTTATTGGCCAAATTGTGTACACAGTTGATCCACATGCTTTATGGCTATTTAACTGTATTTTTTTATATATCTATACACTTTTTTTAGAAAATAAAGCTAGAGCCAAATGCAAGACTGAAGACTGTTTAAGAGGACTTAAATTGGTGACAGTTACAAAAGTGTCTTGTGCAGAATTCTTAATGATGGGCATTCACTATCAGCATACTGATCCTCCATCACCTGATATTGATTACATTGCTATCAAACTGGACCTGACAGACACAAGGAGCGGAAGCATAATTCAGGTATAGATGACAAAATGTGCATCCCAGTCATTTAAAAACTTTTAAAAGTTGTCTGCTTCAGAAACAAAATGTGCTATATTAGATTTTGGTATGCTGAATTCAAATATGACAATAAAAATGGCACGGTGGTAGGGTGCTGACTTACTGATCTGAAGGTCCAGGGTCCAAGTCCGACTATCACCGATTTGTCACTGCTGCTCCTCCAGTGCAGCTAACTGGGATATCAAAGGCCAACCATGGCTCTCACTGTCTGTGGTGAGAAGCATGTAAAAGAACCATTGCTGACGTTCGAAAATAGTAGGCCTTAGGATTAAGCGGGTTCAGGAAATGAATTAATGAATGATCTACCTAAGTATAGTGAACATGGAACTGTATGCGTATGGTTTCTTGTGTTAATATAGAGCAATCTGTTCAGCAAAGTGATGGAAGTTGACTTCACAGAGTTAACGTTGCACCATTTATGACTTTTAGGGACAATATGATGCAATCCATATTATTTATGATGCAGTACCAGCTTCAGACTGCATAATGTATTGTTTTGCCTAAAAAGAAAGAATAAAAGTAATTTTCAAATCCAGTCATTGATAATTATTCGTAATCATATTTATGTAATATATTGACAAATAGTTATTAATAAAACACTGCAATTTTAGGTTGAAAAAACTCCCACCAAGTCCAGGCTTTGAACCCATGACCTCTTGCACCTAAAGTAACTGTTCTGGCATTGAACCTATTTACCTAAAGTTTGTTCCTACATTCAGTCAAAGATGTATTTAGTGACTTCTGATTTCATTTCAGATCCCTGAAACATCAGTTTAAGTCCCAGCGGCCCAAAATGAGAAACATTTGACTAAACTTATCTCAAAAGGATTTTAGCTGTAGACCAGTGTTATCATGTCACACATTGTGATATTAAATTATTTTTTAATGTTTTTTAATCATCCAGTCAGAGCAAGCCTGGATCCCTGTTACTATTAAAGGTGCTGTTCACAACCAGCCTCCAAAGCCTGCCTTCATGTCCATGTTTATCCTGGAGGTGGATCAGTTCATCCTGACTCCACTGTCCACAGCCATCCTTGATGCAGAAGATGCTGAGACCCCAAAGAACAGACTGGTGTTCAATATAACCAAGCCTCCTAGTGAGGGCTTCATCACACATTTGTCTGATCACACCAAGCCCATCTCATCCTTCACCTGGATGGACCTAAATGAAATGGTTATCAGCTACCAGCCTCCCAATTCCAGCCATATACAACGCAGGAACTATGAGGTATCTTCCAGACACTACACAGGATGCCAAGTTCACCCCCAAAAAAAGCACATTAACTCACCATTGGGATAATTTTTCAGGGTATTGTGCCCTTAGTTCTTCATGTGTACTTGATTGGTATGTTAGTTGTGCATTTGTACATATAGCCTACAATCACATACTCTTAACATTATTTATATTATTTTTTCCTAAAAGTGTAATCAAACATCTTGGAAGTCTGTCAATAATGCTTTAGTCTTTACTCAATTAGGTAGAGTTTGAAGTCTACGATTTCTACTTTGAGAAAAGTTCACCTATTCTGGTACATGTGTCAGTCCGGACAGCAGACACAAATGCACCAAGAGTATCATGGAACATGGGTGAGTATTTTATCCTGATTGACCACAGATTTGAATACACTTTTCAACAGTGTTCATTATTATTTAAATCATTTTCCTGACCACCATACAAAAATGTCCACAGGTCTCAGTCTTCTGGAAGGTCAATCTCGGCCTATCACATGGGATCAGCTGCAAATTGTAGACAACAATAATCTGAATGCTGTAAGAATCATCACAGTGGATGGCTTACAGCATGGAAGACTGACTGTCAGAGGCGTGTAATAATCATTTCTTCTGCCATAATTATTGAAAGAGTTATTCTGAAAAGAACATCATATCATTGTAATGTATTAGTGGTTGATTCAAATTCATATATTTCAGGTGGAAAAGGGTTCATGTTTACTGTAAGTGACATCAAGGCTGGAGTGGTGTGCTATTACCATGATGACAGTGATACCACCAAAGACTTTGTGGTTTTTCGGATCACTGATGGTCGCCACCAGACCAGACATAAGTTCCCTATCAACATTCTCCCGAAGGACGACAGTCCACCATTCCTGATCACAAATATGGTCCTAGAACTCTTTGAGGGACAAACAGCTCTTCTTAAAGGTTCTATTCTTCAAGCATCAGATATGGACTCAAGTGATGACTACATCTTATTCAACATCACAAAGCCTCCACAAGCAGGGGAGATCATGAAGTTGCCAGGTCCAGGAATTACAGGTAAAAAAGGGATTTATTTATTTATTTACTTACCCATCTATCATTCCTAACTACTTAGTAAGTCTTTGACATCTATGTATGTTGTCTAACATCTGGGGGATGCATGTTCTCCTTATAGGTTATCCTGTGATGCGTTTTCTACAAAAGGATCTCTTTCATTCAATTATCTACTACCGGCACTTTGGCAATGAGGTATTTGATGACTCTTTTGAAGTGGTGTTATCTGACTTCCATGATCCTCCCAATCTCTCCGAGGCTCAGGTATAATTTGTTGATACATCCAACATCAATCCTGTAGTAATCCTGTAATACAGTCTAGTAATCCTACTACTGTGACCAGACACATTTATTATTTGAGAACATCTCACACTGGATTTCATCTATAAGTGTGAATTAATTAACATGCGTTTTCTCTGCAGGTCGTGGTGATTCAAATCCAGCCTGTCCCAGATCAGCCACCTAAAGAGGCTCCAGGAGTCATTCGACAGCTAATAGTCAAAGAGACAGATGTGGTATATTTAACCAAACAGCAGTTGCACTTTGTTGATGTGGAATCACCAGACTGTGAACTTACCTACACTGTTACCACACCACCTTTCTACAGTAGCACTTATGGGTAGGTGGAAATAAGTTATTTTCAAAGATCAATACTATGCTGACTATGGAGTGCAAAAGTGTGGTGTAGTGGTTAGCATCATTGTCTAACAAGAAGATATTCTTGGTTCGATCCTCACAGCTGACTAGGACCTTGCATGATCTGCAAAAACCAAAAACACAATAGACTAAACACTGAATTCGGAAAGCGAGACATTACATAACCATTGCTGAGTGGCTACAGTAAAATCAAACTTGAAGTGAACAAAATACTGGCAGATATTTGCACAAATTTTTTTTAAAGAAAAAACATAATTTAAACATAAATTAGATTACAGACATGTTTATTCTTTCTTATTTGTATTATTATTTTGTTAAGACCAAGTATGTGATGTTATTTAGGATGTTCTATCAAATTGGCATGTCGATAATGGAAGTGTGAATGTTTAAAGCTCACTGATATTCAGAAGAAATAATTACACTTTACTATTATTATTCTTTTCTTTGTGACAGTCATATGCCTTGCCCAATCAGCAGTGAGCATGGAGTGTTCAATAAGACTCTATTCAAAGTTTTTTCAAGCATTTTCTGATTTGGGTGGCACAGTGGTGTAGTGGTTAGCATGTCCACCTCAAAGCAATTAGGTTCTGAGTTCGAGTCCCGGGCTCAGCAAGGGTGTTTCTTTGTAGAGTTTGCATGTTCTTCCTGAACTTACAAGGGTTTCCTCCAGGTACTCTGGTTTCCTCCCACAGCCCAAAGACATGTATATAAAGCTAATTTGTTGTTCCAAATTGTACTTAGGTGTGTATGTGTTTGTTGGACCTGCACTGGGTGTACCCCACCTTCGTCCAGAATTGGCTGAGACAGGCTCCAGCCTCTTCTTGACTCTAGTGGGACTAAACAGATTCGCAGATGAATGAACAGATAACTTTCCTGATTTGCTGTCATATTTTAATTTATTAAGACATTTTTGTATTTGAAGGCTATTATACAATATAAATACTGTTTATGTTTGCCAGGGGACATGATGCAGGACGGTTGTTCCTGGTTGACAGCATCCCAAAATTGGCTAAGGATCCCAATGCCCCAGTGCTTAGACTTTTCACACAGGTGAAAAAAATTGATGGTTATTTTCTCACAGTTTGGTTATTTTGGGGATGCAAATGCTAACTTTCTTCTTTCCCACTAGCATGCTGTAAACTACATGAAAGTGGCTTATATGCCTCCTTTCCAAGATATTGGGCCTTATCCTCAGCATATTCAATTTGTGCTATCTGTGACGAGTGAACAGGGCCGAACTACCACTGGAATCTGTTTCAATATTACAGTGCTGCCAGTAGACAATCAATCCCCAGAGGTACCTCAAAACCCTCACTTCAGACCCCACGATTTCATTGATCAGTGTATATTAAATATGTATGTTGGCTGTTTGATCGGAAATCTTTACTGACAGTTGCACTGATTTGTTGTCTGATAATGCTACTCTACATCATGTTTATATGAAGCACATACAAAAATGTTCAAATGAAATTTAAAGAATCATTTATTCAATTCGTAGGTGCACATGAACCAGTTAATTGTGGATGAGGGCGGAGAATGCTTGGTCAGTGCAGATCACTTGCAGCTGACTGATGAGGATTCTCTGGAAGACTCCCTATGTGTGGCATTGAGGAGAAGGCCTCAGCATGGGGATGTGTATCTAGATGGTGTACCCATGAATCAAAACCAGACCTTCACTGTTAGAGATCTAAAAAGCCTAAAAGTTAGGTCAGATATGATATTTCATTCACCAGTTTTGATTCTAAACAGGATGAGAGGGTTTTTTTTAACTGAATTATTTTTATTACACAGATATCACCATGATAGTTCGGAGACAGTGGAGGATAACATTGAATGTGTAGCTACAGATGGGGTGAATTCGGTTGACTTTGTTTTACATGTTAAGGTAAACTGAATAAATAATATATATAAATAATAATAATGAAATAATTTTGCACTTAACAAAGCTATCACTAAATGATATCTAAATGTAAGGTTAATATTCATGCCAGGTAACACTAATCAATGATGAAATGCCGGTGCTGGTGCCAGGCTTGAAGACTGTCCTTGAGTGTCCAGAAGGAGAGGAAGTAGTGATCACCATAGAGTACATCTATGCAACAGATATTGATAGTGATGATAGCAAACTGATCTATCTCATTGCTCGTCAGCCATATCATGGGGTGGTGCTGAAGAATGGTATAGTGGTAGATAGGTTCTTTCAAGAAGACATCGAAGCCAAAATCATTAGCTACAAACACACAGGTACTAAAATTGCTGCTTACATTCTCTTACTTTTAATTTTCAAAAAAAATAAATAAATAAAAGACCTGTTTTTTACATAATGCCTAAAAATATTTGAATGTCTTGTGTATTTTCACAATATCGCCATATATTTAAATGCATTATGGTTTTATTGTGTATGAAAAGAGAATATTTACTCATATAAATAATGTTCCATAGGTCCGGAGGTTGGATTGCTGCCCCGTCATTACACCATTACATTCGTGATCTCTGATGAACAGACAGATCCAGTTCCTTCATGCTGCTTGGAAAGACCTTCTCTGTTTAATGGGCAACCAAAACATTCCCAGGACTCCATGCTAATCTATGACCTTAATATTACTGTTTATCCTGTGGACAACCAGCCACCATCCATTGTTACTGGTATACCCAATTTGATCAATTCTACTTGCAAGGCAAATGAGCTTTAATTTACTGAGAGGGACTTGAGCAAACCTCAAACTGTCAGAATACTGAAGCATATAGACCTTACATAAATAAAACAACTCGAATTTCAAAAAAGTTGGGACGTTCTTTAAATTTAAATAAAATGAAAACTAAAAGACTTTCACATCACACGAGGCAATATTTAATTCATAGCCGAACATAGACAACATAACAAGTGTCTACACTGAGAAATTTAACAATTTTATACACAAAATGACCTCATTTCAAATTTGATGCCTGCTACAGGTACCTAAAATGTTGGCACAGGGGCAACAAATGGCTGAAAAAGCAAGAAAGTTTCAAAAGATTCCATCTGCAGATGCCAACTAAAGATCTATCATGCAAAAAGGAAGCCATATTTGAACATGGTCCGGAAGCACCGTTGTGTCCTGTGGGCCAAGACTCATTTAAAATGGACTGCTTCAAAGTGGGAAAGTGTTCTACGGTTGGACGAATCCAAATTTGAATTTGTTGGTTAAAGAGGGGGAGACCTTCCAGCGTGTTATCAGTGTTCAGTGGAAAAGCCAGCATCTCTGATGGTATGGGTTGCATAAGTGCATACATTATGGACATCTTGCATGTTTTGGAAGGGACTATGAATGCTGAAAGGTATATGAAGGTTTTAGAGCAACATATGTTCCCCTCCAGACAACGTCTATTTCAGGGAAGTCCTCGTGTATTTCAGCAGGACAATACAAAACCACATACTGCAGCTATTCCAACAGCATGGCTTCATCGGAAAAGAGTTCGGGTGCTGAACTGGCCTGCCAGCAGTCCGGATCTAGGGAACATTTGGCGCATCATTTAATGAAAAATACGTCAAAGACGACCACGAACTCTTCAGCAGCTGGAAACCTATATCACGCACCAATGCACCAACACCAAAATTCCAGAAACTCATACCCTCGATGCCCAGACGTCTTCAAACTGTTTTGAAAAGAAGAGGAGAGCTACACTGTGGTAAACATGCCCGTGTAGCACGCATCAAACTTGAAAGGAGCTCATTTTGTGCATGAAATTGTAAAATTTCTCAGTTTAAACATTTGTTATGTTATCTATGTTCTATTGTAAATAAAATATTTGCTCGTGTAAATTGAAAGTCCATTAGTTTTCATTTTATTCAAATTTACAGAACTTCCCAACCTTTCCGAAATGCGGGTTGTATGTTCTTTTTAACTTTACTCATTGAATCATTTTACATTGAACCAGTAAAAAGGATTCAACATATGGATTTGGCATGGATTTGAAAAATAATACTCAAGTACTCATACCATAAAAAGAACATTTACTTTGTAGGTGTTCCATATGAATATCAATAATAAAAATGAGCTTTTCCTCATGAAAAATTATTTCGCTCTCCTCAGGGGAAGTCCTTCAGGTGGATGAAGGAAGCTCTGCCTCTATCACTGAAACACATATACGAGCATCTGACCAGGACACTCCTCTGGAGGAGCTGCAGCTCGTATTGGTCTCTCCACCTCAGTTTGGCTACATTGAAAACATTCTACCAAGTCCAGGGTTTGAAAAGAGCAACATGGGAATCAGTATTGGTCAGTGCATTCACTGTCATTACTTTCAAATCGCTGTTAATGAATGCCTACCCAGAATTGCATCTTTGGTTGAAACTTTACACAGAAAAATTAAACTCACTAACCAACATTGGTGGCTTTAATATGCTTTGTCTCTCAGCCTCTTTTTCTTTTAGGGATGTACTGAATGGACATATAAACTATGTGCAGTCCAGACACCAAAGGACTGAACCCACTGCTGACCAATTTATGCTATACATCTCTGATGGAGACCATGACTCCTCTGCAATACCCTTCTACATCATCATTAAGCCAACAAATGATGAAAGCCCAGATTTCCTGGCCAGGAACATTAGCGTGAGTCTAAAAGAACTGATAAAATATACATATGATTAAACAATTGTGCTTTTCTGAGCTAATACAATAATAAACTTCATGAGAACCAAACCTCCCTAATATAAAGTGTACATATTATGAAAAAATGCATGATATTTATTCCAAAAAAATCACTAAAATTATTAAAAAATACACAGTATTAATAACTAATTAGATTAGAACATACTGTAGAAGATACTGTGTACCTCTGCCATCTCTATCATTCGCTTCCAAATACTATTTCAATTATGAAGCACAACTCTTCATATATATATATATATATATATATACAGAAAAGATTAGCAATCATTTCACAGGGGTAAAAATAGAGATATGTTTTGCAGGTCCGAGAGGGAGACATGAAGGAATTGGATGCCTCCATTATTAATGCTGTGGATTTGGATGTTCCCAGAGATCGATTGACATTTCACATCATCCAGTTGCCCCAACATGGGGCAATCATGGATGGGTTTCATGGTAATGATGCAGCACATTATAGAAGATCCATCCAGAGTCATGGTCCAGAGGTTCAGGTCCAAGTCTTCACCATGGAAGATCTCAGAAATGGTACACAACCCTGAATGGATGGATGGATGGGTGGATAGATGGATGAATGATGGATGGATGGGTGGATAGATGGATGAATTATGGATGAATGGATGGATGGGTGGATAGATTGATGATGGATGAATGAGTAAGTCAGGCAATCATTCATTCAATCAATCAAAAAACTAAACAGCAAGAAACTCTTGTTAATATTGAATTCAGTGAAATGTACAGCAGATCATGAACCTCTTGGTGACTCTGTCCTCACAGGTATGACACTAATGTACTTGCATGATGACTCAGAGAGTGAGCAGGACAGCTTTGTCATCCAGCTGTCTGATGGAAAGCACCAACTCCAGAGACACATATTTGTCAAAGTGATGCCTGTTAATGACGAGAAGCCATGTATCATTAGGTATCTGATAAAAAAAAAAATAAAAGTACTCTGTCTTTTTCCTTTGTATAATTTTCATTTGATTTAATGTTTCCAATTTATTTAGTGGTCCCTGCATTATTCTTCATAAACACTGGTCTGGAAAAATTACTTACAGCTTATACTGTGGTTTTACTTGACAAGATTGAATTAACAGGATTATTGACAGCACATTTTATTGATATACTT
>JAOUQZ010000041.1:12283392-12297240 GCA_028564935.1 Neosilurus hyrtlii
GGTATACTTAGTCTGTGTCCTGACAAACCAGTATAAGAATATATTCACTGATAATGACTTTAAAGCACTTCTGTAAGGGATAAGAGCGTCTGCTAAATGCTGTAAATGAAAAAATTATTGGGGCACAATACCAATTCTTGAGGAAAACCTGCTGCCCTCTTCCAGAAAAAACACTGGAAACATTTTTTTTTTTGAGGGGTGGGGGTTCTCGTTTCGATATCCACTGTACTGTTAGTATGGGATTTAAATACATTATGTACTTCTGAAAGTACTCAAGCCAATATAGATTATAGCCAATATTTACTCACAACTCACTGAATAGTGTTATCAAACTATTTTTTTAAACAGTAGCACACCAAACCAGCATCAAGATCAAATAAAAAAAATGATTTATTAAACATTTGTTGGTCACTAAAAGGGAAACACAATATATGAAAGAAATTACAAATAAAATCAGAATTTTAAAAGCAATTTATATACAAAATAAGGCACTCTTTTTAGGGTCAGTCTAGTAAATGTACAAAATGTAATCATACTTTAACAAAAATAAAATATAAAAAGATGTACGTTGACTCTATGACATAACAACTCTGAAAATAAAACTATACAGTGTACCCATATCTTGGAGCAAATTAAAACTCACGTACAAGCACATATATTTTGTCATACGTCAACTTCTCTAACAGATGAAAACCAGAGGGTCCAGGCCACGGTCAAAAATAAGTGATCATGTACTGATCAATTTAAAGAGATGTCAAAGTGCAAACAAACAGCACATTCACTCAGGACTGCAGAGTTGAGCTCAATCAGTTTCATTTGACGGAAAAACATATCTGTGTGCTTCAGTAAATCATTCTGTTGCTGCCATCCCCTGGAACACGAAGCAGCAGGCGTAACCTTGATATCTTCTGATTGTAATAACAGTCAGGCACATTCAATAAAATGCAGTTTAGTGCATCTAGGCTTCATGGAGTCATGTGAACATAGTGAGGGGACTAGAAATAAGAACAAACCTTTTCAACCAATAGAATAGAAAACAGTGTAAACTCAGTAGAGGGAAACTCATTAAGCAGGATGGGCTTTATCATTTTGGTTTTACCTGAAATAATAAAATGAAAATATATTTTAAATCATTTCCCATTCCAGAAAAAAACTATCATACAGAGTAGAAGTAAAACACCTGCCATACGCTTAAATAACCAATTCCAAGATCCACAACAGCTCACATTAAATACAAGCTTTAAAAAAAGGTAAAAAATAAAAATAAAATAAAAAAAACACACCAGCAAAATGTTTCTTTCTATAATTGGCTTGTAAATGTGCAATAGCAAAAATGACCATAGAATTCAATCTCAAATTGTCTCAGGTCTCTGCATTCGTGTCTGATCTTTTTGGCACTGGGTCCATTTCAAATCACTTTTTTTTTGATCTGTTAAAAGAAGCAAATATATAATTAGGGAGAAAAAATTATTTTCAAAACTGTTCATCTTTTCTAAAAAGTAAGCATTAAATACACATTTTTTCTTATTACTCTAGTCTATTTTTTTCATTAACTCTAGTCAGAAGCTGTTAATTATTGTTATGTAACAGCAAATTCACCAGGACTTGTTTAGTGGATACTCACTTTTCTCACAGAGGTTGCACAATATTAAATGAAACAAATACATGAATAAACTGGACAACTAAAAGAATAATATATTATTATATGGTGGTACAGTGGTTAGCACATCCATCTCAGAGCAAAGAAGGTCCTGGGTTCGAGTCCCGGGCTCAGGCATTTCTTTGTGGAGTTTGCGTGTTTTCCCCATGCTTGCGTGAGTTTCCTCCAGGTACTCCGGTTTCCTCCCACAGTCCAAAAACATGCACATTAGGCTATATGGCTGTTATAAATTGCCCCTAGGTGTGAGTATGACTGTTGGCCCTGCAATGGTCTGGCAAGCTGTTCAAGGTGCACCCCACTTTAGCTTCCCCGCGACCCTAAAAGGATTAAGTGGTTCGGAAAATGACTGAGTGCTGACTAATTTATATTTGAGTATTATTATGTATTAATAAATGATATAATAATGCTTTTGCTTGTAGTGTTTTTGCTAAAGTTGTTACTGCTTTAAAGATTGACACTCAGATGACAGCTCAGTTCAGCAACAGCAGCTTCAGGGCACTATTTACAACAAAAGCAACAGATTAACACTTTACATACACATGAAATATGTGGTGTAATAATTACCTTTATGGCTGGTGGGAATGGTGTTTGGTGTCACAGAAAGCCATGTTCATCCAGACCTTTTACAGAAACAGGATTCCATTTAACGACGGGTTTACTGCTGGTATGGGCTGAAAAGAACAATGTTTGTGGATCAAATTCAGTGTTTTACACCAGCAGTCTTTTCTACTACAAGAAGTCTTTGGGATTTCAGATAATGTGAATTACATAACAATACCTGCTTCATTTCTGGATCTGGACTGATCAGGGATCATTAAATCTGCAGGAGCTGGAGATACTCTGTCCCCATGATCGCTCTCACCAGATGAGGTGTGCTCTCCTGATTTATAATCTACCAGTGTATGAAGAGCAGATCTTTGCTTATGGTACTTAGCCCGGTAAGTGTCTGTCATGCAGCTATCGACAGAAAAGTAGGTGGTGGGGATCGTATACTCCTCTGTGGCAGTGGATTTGACGTGAGAATCAGGGATGCAGGGAAACTTGTCCTCGCCGTCACTGGCAGACAGATCGTTCCTCTCCTGGTCAGATGAGCCGGATTTCGAGCTGCTGTCTGATGAGGAAATAATATTTGCCTCAGAGTTCTCAAGCCATACCTCTGAGCCCATCTTTGACAAAGGTGGGCCTTTATAGGGTGGGAATCTTTGTCTCAGGATATGGGGTTTGGGGGGTAATGGTGGACCTGAGGAGCGAGACAGACTCTGGGACGGCCGGTGATGAGCAGGCGAAGGCACATCAGTTTGAGATAAGGAGTCCTCCTGCTCTGATACATGACTGGCCAAATCATCAGAGCTTTTCCACTGAGAGCTGCTTGTTTTGGTTATCAATACAATCCCAGTGCTAACATTCAGTTCATCCTTTCTGTCTAAGGGACCTCTTCGGTTTTGTCTATAACAAAAAGAGAAAATTATTTAATCATGTAATTTTGTTGAACAAAGATTTTGTGCTTTATGTATTAAACAAACAAACAAACAAACAAACAAATAAATAAATAACACGTGTGATAATTACCAGCCAACAAAAAAAATTGTAAATAATAAAAATCATGCTGAATGCTGGAATGTGCTCAGTGAGTTTCAGAGACAAAACATTTTTAAACTTTTACTAATGCTTTACCTGGGAATATTTTCCAAAGTTTTTCCTTGCAATTCACCTGTAAAAAGAAAACGAGAATATGAATTCAACTCTTTTTACTTTGTTTAAACTGTTCATGACACTTTTCTACTGGATATCAAATTGGCTTTGAGCTCCTCATCATAATTTTGTATTATAGCATCACATAAGGACGCAGTGCATCTTTATAATTCTAAATGAATTTAAGCAAAATACGGCTTTGCACAATGAGGAAAAAATACAATAATGCATATTTGGTGGTATAAAGCGACTGACTTTGCCATTTAAGCTGGCATCTTAGCTGAAAAAAAAAGGTTCCAAAAAACGAAATGAAGTAAACATAGTAAACAACAAATGAGAGTGGAAATAAACTGCCATCAGGTCCCGAGGGTATAATATATTATCAAATCAAAATTGCCTTCAAATACCAGCATTTCTCTTTGCACGAGATAAATCATTTCAGAGAAAAAAGAAAATGTGAAAGCAAATAGAACCACCAGGGGGCACACAGGACAAAGCCAAGGACCTGCTGAGAAGAATGCACACTGCAGATACAAAAGACTACACTAGTACTGAAAGGGTCTGACACACAGTATAACAGAGAAGCACCATGCAAAGAAAATTGCATGGATAATGCAGTAAACTTAACATTTAGAATAGTAGCCAAATTCTTACAAACCCTTCCTTTTGAATTGAGAAATCTTAAAGTGGAATGAAAGGCAAGCCTTACAAACTCCTGTTACACATGAACATATGAATATTTTCATTATTGGGTGTTTTTTACTTACAATTTCAATGGTGCAACCTGCTAAAATGTGTTTGATTGTTTGCATTAGCCAGTTTAAAAAGGTTGCGGTTTCACTCTCGTGAGAATAGAACGTGAATCCCCCATGTCATAGGATGCAAGTTAATGGCAATAATAACAGTATACAGACATTAAACTAACAAATCAGATATAAACTAGAAAACTTCTAAATAAAATTAAACTTGGCACAAATACAAATCATACGTCCTTTCGTTCACACACAAACAAGAGTCTGAACGTACATAGTACACATAAAAAAGAATACAGTACCATGTATTCATATGTAAATTAGTTCCGTATTGGAGTGGGAAACAGGGTGAGGGCATGGCTTTTTTGCTAGTTTTTGCTTTACAATGGCACCCCCTGTGTGCGGAAATATTACTGTGTTTGATTTTTTTCTAGACATACACCAAAAAATAAAAGGTTCATGAACTACCATGCTTTAATAGAGACAGACAAACTAGGCATGCAAGCAAAAATGAATGAATAATGTGGAATACGTATAATATAAGTTTTAGTCTCATTATCCAATATTATTTCTTCAGGAGTTTTAGAGCATTCTGCAGATATGTTTGAAAAAATGTAATAAAATAATGGTTGATGACATCTGTACCCATGAAGTACAGATCCAACAATGCTACTTGCACTTAAACCCTAATCCTAACAATTTGTAAGTAGACAAATAAAGTAATTTGGGTGTCAATAGCATAATAACTGCAATATGGATATTTTCACCTGGCTGCAAACAGAAAGAAAAACAGAAACATAGGGAAAGGTCTTGCATGGTTAAGATCTATAAACAGGATGGTGCAAGTTCTCCCCAGAGATGCAGACGTGAAACTGCACTCTCGCTTGTGTGACTGCGATGTGATGTATTAGCGCACGGCTTTCTCCCAAGACTTTATACTGTGGTTTGTGTTTTTCCCTCTGATTTTAAAGGGGCAGTGTCATGAACAGACATCTGTGTTAAATGGTGTTAGTATGAATGGTGTTATCAGACAATACGTGTAGACTTGCTTCATGAAGGATACTAGACATGAAGTGGGTTCATACATTAAGTTTCTAAGAGGTTTGCAAGGGTCATTAAAAACAGGTAAGAGAACAAGATTTCAAAAAGTCCATGTTGCAATCTATTTCCATCTACTCCATATTGGGCACAAAAACTCTTAACTCCTTTTACTTTGCAAATGAAAGACTATTTAACAAATAAAGGCAAGTATTTTGAATTTCCATTTACGGCATTTGGCAGACGCCCTTATTGTTATTATTATTATTATTTTAATCTCTTTTACACAACTGAGCAGTTGAGGGGACCTTGCTCAAGGGCCCAACAATTGCAGTTTTGTGGTATTGGGGATTGAACCTCCAACCTCCTGATCAGTAACCCAGAACCTTAACCAATCAGCCACGACTGCTCATTATTTTGCACTGCCTACTATTTTGGACACTCATGGTATATTTAGATGACATATTTGGCAACTTAATTTTGGCTAAAAGTCAGGACACAACTCCCTTAATCTCCTTGAAAAGGATTTCTATTTGAAAGCTGTAAAAGTGATGGCAGCAAATCTAATACTTGTTAAGACAAAGATTAACACAAACCAATTGTGGATATTTCATGCTTGAACACTCACAGGAAGTGCATTCTGTTCATTAGACAATAAAAGTATCTGCACTGCAGATATACACAGACAGAAAAAGTGAACTATGAGCACAGTGTTATTAATCATTGAGCAGTCATCACTACAGAATTGGAAGGGCCTGTTACATTTTTTGGGAAAGCCAAAAACTCCAACTAGAAATCCTATATCCAGATCTTTGCCTTTCCACAAGATGTTGGAGTGTGTGTGGGGATTCGTTCATTCAGCAACATGACTGATATTGGGAAAGGACGCCTCGGGGTAGTCGTGTTCCAGTTCATTTAAAGTTGAACAGGTGGGTTGAGGTCAGGGCTCTGTGCTGGCCACTCAAGTTCATCCAAACCAAGCATGGCAAACCATGTCTTCATGGAGCTCACTTTGTGAACAGGGGCATTCTGATAAGAAATTATAATGCAACAGCATATAAACATCTGATACAATTATGTGCTTCTAAGTTTGTAGCAATAGTTTGGGGAAGAACCATATATAGGTGTGATGGTCACCCTTTGACCAAAAGGTCAGTTATACTTAATGTTGTGGAACATCTACAAACCGCACTAAACCCTGTAATCACTATTGTCAAGGATATTCAACCTGATCTGCAAAGGGCCGGTGTGAGTTTTCAATCTAGCCAAGCAGGAGCCACACCTGAGGGTTTATTGAAAGTTGATTTAAACAGGTGGAATGTGTGGTTCCTGCTTGGATGGAATGAAAACCTGCACCAACACCTGATCTTTGCGGATGAGGCTGAATACCCGACTCACGTTATGTAAGCAGTAAACAGTCACTCCTTTACCTGTCTTATTATCTTTTCTCTAAACAAGACTACAACAAAACCTACAGCTCTGTCCTGACATACAACTTCATCTGTTAAACATGATTTTAATTATTTATTTATTTTATCTGTTTCTTATTAGAGCTGGATTATGTGGAATTCTTACCATACCACACCACAAGTCCCTGTGAATTTATTACGATCAAAACAATAAGCTACACAAAGTTAGCATATTCATATAAACTGATCCCGTAATTTAAAACCTATAAATTTATCCAATATAATCGACTTATAATCAAACCAATCAAACATAAGAATTCAACAACAACGTGACATAAAAATGATTTAAAAATACTTTTCTCTACACAGGAAAAACAATAAGCAGCATTTGAGACATGATCTCATCTACACCCTACTCGTGTGTGTTCCTTCAGTCATGTGTACACACCTTCCTGAACACAGCCAGGGCACAGAACACTGATATACTAATGATAGTCTCACACTTGGAGAAAGCATTAATTAAGGACATAAATATATCATGTGTTGAGACTGGCCTGTGGCAGTCCTCTTGGCAGTATGGGGGCTTAAGATAGACTGGCTGGAAGGGAAGGGCTATGGGTGGTACGACTGCATCCATAAATCAACACTCAGTAGATTTGGTGTGAACTAGGAGAGTGAGATCATTGGAAGTGCTAGGACCCGTCTCACTCTCCTACGCCTGTTTTGTATGTGAAATCAGCCATACTTAAATTCAGAGCCTTGAACATGCAATAAAATTTTTCACAAGCATGCGCAGATGACACAAACCCATCGCCTGTCAAACATGAATATTTAAATGGCAGATGTTTCACAAGCTACCGATCTTCTAAAGTAGAAAGCATAAATGACCTCTAACCTTCAAGATATATTTGGAGGCCAAATGCTAAAACGAGTCACGTGGCACTAGCCGTTTCGTCAGAGGAAATTCTGTTCCAAAAACAGCCATCATTACAAAGCTACAATAACCGACTCTCAGCGAGATCAGATTGCTGTCAGATACATGTATCAAGTTCTACTTCAATTTTTTTTTTGCACACAGTATTATTAGAAACAGCTCTCATTTAATGTTACGATGCAATAGTCAATCCAAACCAATAAAGGCTATGTCCCATTTAACAGGTTGAACTTTCAGTAGTTCTTGCTGACTTGACCTTTAGCTACAGCTGGTGGGACACAAAGTGCAGCCCTCAGCCAGGAAAGTGGTGAGCATAGCACTGAGCTTAAACAAACGCAAGCAAAATACAGGGCAGTTGGCATTTCAGAAAAAGATCACAAGAACAAGCAGCTTTCTTAAACACCCTCATAAGTTAGTGCTCAAACATAACCTAACAAAATGTTCAGACAGACCTCATTAAAGCTTTGTTATAACAGAAAAATCTTCATATGTTGATGCATCCCTACTACAGTGTAACCAGTGAGCACATTCAGCTACAATATAAACAAACAAGTTAATGTCCCTGTCCTCCACGTATAATTTGTAATAGACACTCAATCTGAAAATGGATTAAAAGA
Source organism: Neosilurus hyrtlii (assembly GCA_028564935.1). NCBI lineage: Eukaryota > Metazoa > Chordata > Actinopteri > Siluriformes > Plotosidae > Neosilurus > Neosilurus hyrtlii. The sequence continues at coordinate 12,291,495 of JAOUQZ010000041.1, forward strand.
ATTAAACCCGATGCGCTACAATAACCTTCTCAATACATTTTACCCCAAACATGCTAAATTACATTAACTTCTTTTGCAGCTTCAGCATCTGAGCACTCAGCAGAATGAACAGAGTGAAACTCACACTGCCGAAACAAAAAGCCTGACCGGGTGCCAAATTTGCCTGTCAATACAATCTGCAAAATGGAAGAGAATAAAATAGGAGAGAGGAACACTAACCTCGCATACAAGTCAACATTAAACATGTAATAACTTGCAAGGGCGGCTGGCTGTAGCCTACATCACTTCACAATGTCCTTTTACTGTTTGATACCAAGTGCACAATTATGTGATGATGTCATTTGACCAATTTTAATATGGAATAATGCAGTAAACATCTCACAGAAGACTGAGAGAACGAATCTTTAAGGTCAACAAGCAGCAAACATGTCCATGGGTACAGTACAGCAGCGCTCCCAGGCCAGCATGAGGTCAGCTCTAAATGCTGCTCTTTCCGCTTCAATTCATCAACTCATAACTGTTATATAAACCACCTTCAACAGGACAAAAACATCTAAAAGCTCAGCACTGGGACAAACACTTGGCTGACTGACGCCAACCCACTTGCCTCCTTAACACATCCGGTCATACAGAATATAATCATGTGGACGAGGATTTTTATTATTTATTTTCATGTGGCTTTAAATGTCACGTTCCTGACAACCCTACTCTTCTGGTGGTGTGGGCACAGCTGGGCAGCACCAGCCTGTTAATCCAACATCACTCCTGCAGAGAAGCAAAGAGCCAATGCTCAGCAGTGGACAGCGAGACTGAGAAACAGCAAACATTTCTTTGTCTTTATTGTTTACTTTCTGCTGAAACTGGTGAGTATGTCATGTTCCTGCCTCATCCGTAGGAGGCTGAATGACATCTTTATTGTGAACCCTGTGCCAGGACGAACAGACAGGGAGCACACTCAGACTTCTGCTGCATCTTGTCCTCTCCCACCCCCTCCCGCACTTTTAGTGTATAATCGCTTTCAAAATAGCAAAGCAAATTTCTACATGGTTTTCATAGTTTAGCATCAAAGCACTTACCGAAAGATAATGCCTTCGAGTCGTCATATCTCCGATGGTAATCGGGGTCCCTAAGGAATACACAATTAATGGACTGTGTGACAAAACACAACAGCAAAACTTCTCATATGGATTAGTCAGTGTGCAGGTTTTTTCCACACCCAGGCTTTTTAAGAGCTTAATCCACCCACACTCAAAAACACTGCTTCACCATGATGGAATGCAATCAACTCTTTACATCTTATCCCACCACAGGAAAAGTTTTAGATCTAACGCTGTGGAGGTATTTAATAAAACCGTAACTTACCTATTGGCTTATCAAATAAAGGTTTATCAAATTACAAATTTATCAAAGACAGATTGCCCCTTTGCGATCCATTCTCACCTTTGTATCGCTATTTTCAATGTTTTTGACATTTTCCCTGCTTCTGCAGACTCGTCAAGACTATAAATGTATTATTTATTCTAATTTATAAACTGTAAGATAGTTTAAGTAAGTGCGGGGGGTTCTGTACCCAATCCTGCTCAGTAAAAATAACCTTTTATGCACCAGCATGTCTCCCAACCACCTGAGCTACCACTCCGCCGAGGGAACAGTGAATAAACTACAGTTACATTCTCCCGCCTAAAAGTACTGCTAGACCTACGTTATTGTGTGTCAGTAACAAGTTAACATGGCCGTCTGTGTTATCTGGTGACAGTAACCCAGTCGGTACTAACAGTGATTAAACTCAAAGATGTTGAAGATTTAAGCTTATTCTCTCCTCCAATTTATTTTACACTCCGCTCTGTGTATGTCTGTGCTGCGTTTCATTCTAACACTCACCGCAGTGTATATGATGTTCGGTGGATACATGCTGCATGCTGATACGGATTATCCCCGGTTAGTTTGGGTTGGGGTGCAGCGCACACTCAAAGGGGAAAGTGACTAAAGGTGCCATATTCCATCCCACCCTCCCACGAGAGTTCGACCTATTAGCTCCCATGGACTCCCGTTTACATCAACCTGAATTTGAAATTGTGATCTCCAGGTTGATAGTCACGCCCCTTGTCAATGTGCCACTCGGAAGCCCAAAATAAGTTTTTTTGGTAGACAAAATATTGACCCAGAAACTATCACGATTAACGATACTGCTGTCATTTTATAAGAAAAATATTTTTAAGAATTGAAATTCCTGTAATCAGCTGTAATCTACTGTAACCAGGAGAACACTCTCAGCATAGATTTTTCTCATGTAAATTTTACAGATGAAAACTTTTTGCTTAGGCATATCTTCATCATTACCAGATTTGTATTAAGTTCTTCACTAAGCAACACTAACCAAGCAAAGATGTACACAAGCCGCCCCTTGGAATTTTCCACTTAGTGGTGTGCAGTATGTGCAGTATGGTCAGGAAAATGATCACGGTTATTTCCATTAATCGTACGATGGGGTGAATAATTGACTATCGCTACAGGACTAATGGGAACGAAAACACAAATGCTTTGGTGTTATTGGCACTGGCATTCCCCTGAGGGGGAACCAAAAATGTCAGCTGAGATGATATACAGTACTAGGTAACAAATGGCATTATAATTTATTTAAGCTTAGGTGACTGAAGTGAACTATTACCACAAATATAAAACCATGAAAATATAGAGGAAATAACGTTAACTGTATGTTCAATGCAAGAATGGTAAACTTATTTCACTTCAAGCATTTGAAATCAATTAATTGAGCGGCCCTTAAGGTTTCATTATTATTTTCTCTGGGGAATACTGCCAAGCACCACAGACATTCAATTTCAATGAGTGAGTCTGTAAATTACTGCAGTAGCAATTCTCCTGCTTGATTGCAGTGAGGGAAGGCTCGCACAAAGCTACAGCACTTTAATGCACACACAACAACTTGATGTCTGGTTGGTGGTGCAGTAGTTGTTGAGGTTTATTAAAAGGAATAAAACCATTAATCTAATAAAATGATGGTGTTACCTCAGCTCAGGAATTTTTCGCTGAGCATATACAGACACAAGATACATGTTTAGAGGTAGTGGCATAATAGCCATTAAGGCTTGGGGCTACTGATCAATTACTGATCACGAGTTATACACAGATCAGCCATAACATTAACAACACCTGACTGGTCTGGAGCTAGACAGCCCCAAGCTGCAATGTACTGTTGTGCTACTGGGTGACCAGTACAGGCATCAACAATAATAAATGTAATTGACATTATAAAGCTAATTTTCCACACCATACTTTTGAAAGCTTTTTTTTTGGTTTTGTTTTTTAAATAAATAAATAAATGAATGAAGGAACATTAATGTCCTCTAATCAGGAGTGGCCAGCTCATCTCCCCCAGCCCTTCTGTGAAACCATGCATTGAACCATAATATGCACTGAACAAATCTCACTGAGCAACTCATGCATCATACATCCATCCCCCCACCCCTGTACCCCTCCTTCTCCAAGCTCTATGCCTACAATTAGCAATTTTCAAAATTATGCTAATGCTTTAGCGGTGGCAAGGCAGCATAGTGGTTGGCGTGTTCACCTCACAGCAAGAAGGTTCTGGGTTCGAGTTCCAGGCTCGGGCGTTTCTGTGTGTCGTTTATATATCCCCGTGCTTGCATGGGTTTCCTCCAGTTACTCTGGTTTCCCCGTACAGTCCTGAGACATGCACATTAGGCTAACTGGCTGTTCCAAATTGCCCCTAGGTAAAAGTGTGAATGGTTGTATGTTTTGCCCTGTGATGGTCTGCCGAGTCCTGTCTTTGGCCAGTGTAGGCTGCGATAGACACCAGCTTCTCTGTGACCCCAGTAGGTTTAGGTGGTTCGGCAGATGAGTGCGTGAGATGAGTACCTAATGCTATATAACAACTAATAAATACAATTACGATAAAAATCTGAGAAATTGATTAACATTTCAGATTTAACATTTCATTCCACACCCTGCAATATAAGAAAAAGCTCCATTATATTGTACATGTATCTAATATTTGTATCACTTGCTTGGTTAGTGCGCTTTAGTGTGGAACTATACTAGTCAGTACAAGTCTGGTTACGATGAAGATATGCCTAAGCAGAATGTTTTCATTTGTGAAAAATCAGATAATACAAGAAATAAACATGTCACAAAAAATGCTTTTAGACACTTTCCAAAATGAATGACACCCTTAATATGTCAAAGATTAGAAAGGAGCAATATCTATAAACGTCAGAAACGTCGCTTCCAATTTTCGTATTCTATAACAACCTTTGACCTTAGCTATTAAAAGCTCAGAGAAAAAAGAAAAATAAACCACAAAGTATTTCCCGGGATTAAATTCCGCCAATGCCAAAATACACACAGGAAGAATTCCACCCTTACCTCAGCTGATATACATCAGGGACACGCCGTAGCTCTTTTGCACCTATGTTTTCTACCCCGGGAGACTCCAAATTAGCCGAACCATTGCTGAGCCTGTCGCTGCTCTCATATCCGGATTCCATTCGATGGTTCTTCCAGTTTTCCTTTTTCAGTGTAAAGTGGTTAACAGTGCCTTTAGTCCTTTCCCTTTCATGGCTTTCTGATTCCAGTGAACTTCCGCTGCCCAGTTCATGACGCTGCTCATCCTCGTAAATAGTGTTTAAGCTTTTATTTTTACCATTTTCACGTGCAGACCAACTGGACTCGCGCACGTACGGCAGCCTCCTCTGACCAGATGTCTGGCTGGGAGGATGTTGCTCAGTGTCATTGCTCAGTATACTGTCTACATTGAGGACCTCACGCATGGGTTTCCACCCTCGGTTGGCACGGTTGCGAGCTGCCCCATTAGGCTGCCCTCTTGAATCATGGCTACTGTCTGTATCATAACCACTGGTAAAGTCATTTCTCGAGGACGAACTGCTAGATGGAGGGCGGACTGGGGTGCGAGGCTGAGAACGTGAACGTGGTTCGTGAGCTGCACGCCTGTTTGAGCGGGGAGAGCGCTCTGCCCTTGTTGGGCCCATGCCCTGACTTCTATACAGCCGGGGCTCAATGTTTTTAAATCCGTTTTCAGGAGGTGACAGCGATCGCGAGTAGGACCTCTCAGAGGCTGTGTCTGGGAACAGAAAATAGAGATACAGATTATTATTTAATGCACTGTTAACTTCTATTAACAATCGAACAAGCATTTAAGGATTTTTATTGCAATTTTAAACAACAAAACTACAGTTTTTGGAGGAATGTATAGCGTGAGTGCATGATTTGAAGGGTATCTCTATCTCACTGAAGGGGGAAGAGTTAATCCCTTTTGTCTAAACAAGACTGAATTAATGTCCATGCCCATTCAGATCTGTGGCATAAGGATAGTGTTTTAGCTCATCCAAGCTCATAAAAACCTCTCAGTGAACCAGACAGTAAAGAAGCACTGGAGTAAATGTTCTACAGTGAAAGTTCTGTCACATGATATGAGCATTAATGTCGTCTGAGATGTTGTATCAATCACTGAATAGGAAAGTAGAGGGTTTTAACTCTGGCTACATTAGCCATTTAATTTCATTTTGCTGACAACGCCGGATAACGGCTTTAAATACCACTTAAACCACTTCTGGGTGCCTGTGCATGAGTGTGTGTATAAACAGGTATACGAATAGATTTAAGGCTAAAGAATTCATTCATTTTCTGAACCGCTTATTCCTAATTAGGGTCGCGGGGAGGCTGGCGCCCATCTCAGCCGACTCTGGGT
>JAOUQZ010000041.1:12304556-12327122 GCA_028564935.1 Neosilurus hyrtlii
ATATATATATATATATATATATATATATATATATATATATATATATATATATATATATATATATATATATATACAAATATATACAATTTGAACCAGCTCTATTTTCCGAGTTGCTGTTATAGAAATATCTATCAACACCTTCTATCCAGTCAGACTTGCAAATCCAACAGCACTGTGGTACAAATACATTTTAAGGTTGGCAACACTGATCTTATGAAACACCAGTCTGGATCATACCTCATGTTCTGATATAAGGCTCGAGTCGTCAGACCTGATTTCGATTACAAAAGAGTATCACTTCAAAAAATTTATAGACAATCCCCTGCAGTGGTAGATAACAAACCCTTTGTTGCAGCTAAAACACACTTTCTGTGCATTACAAGGCTTTAAAGTGAATGCCAAGGTCTGCTTTCCTAAAATATCTGTTCCTGCTAATGTCTTCCAGAGAAGCATGGTCCTACAGCCAAACTGCTGTACATCACTGGATTTAACGTGGAACCATATTTCAGACTGCCATTTCGCCCCCTCTTCCCCCTCTGTGCTGCCTGCAGTGATGAATGATAAACTAACCACAACTTTTTTTTTTTTCCAAGCCTCTAAAACAGCTTCTTCTTTGGCGAAGATGGGATCATTCTTGTACTATTTTGGTGGTTTGTATATCATGTCTTGACAACTGACAGGTGAAAAGACGTCTCTATCCAAAACACTTGAAATGATGTCTACTAGAACGTTGACTATTTTTAAGAAAAGGCCAAAAAGAGAACCACAAGGGCGTTGATTTCAATAATAATCTAAATGGTTGGAAGCAGTAAACTGGCATGCAAATGCAACTGGATTCAAGATGCCATGCCGTAGAATTAACCATTTTAATAAGCTTCAATCCAGAAATTGTAGTACATATTGTTTCCATTTAGGACTCTAGTGCTCCAGGACTAAATCTACTGTAAACTGTTTAAAAAAACACTGTTCAGCTTTAATTTGACCATCACTGCTTCCAAAAAAGATGTCAAGCCAAGTGACTTTTACTTTAATTTCAACCGTATACTGTATAAGTACACAGTTAAAATAAAACACCAATCCTCCAGGACCATCGTGCAATATAAATTAACATAGGACTATAAAAACTACATTGAACAATTTAAAGTACATGCGGGCAACACGTGCAACCATTGAAGGACAGTGCAAAAAGACAGAACAACTGGCTCCAAAAAAAGACACAAAAGGTACAATGCCAAACAGTACCTAATGCTGATAAGTGTGAAGAGTTGGATATGCATGGAGATAGCAATACATTATTAATTAGTGTAAACGTTATGTAAACATTGGGCGACATGGTGGCCTAGTGGTTAGCACGTCCGCCTCACTGCAGGAAGGGCCTAGGTTTCGGTCTCGGGATTGGCAAGGGTGTTTCTGTGTGGCATTTGCATGTTCTCCATGGGTTTCCTCCAGGTACTCCGCTTTCCTCCAAGAGTCCAAAGACATGCATATTAGGCTGATTTGTAAATGGTTGTGTGTGCGTGTGTTGGCCCTGCGATAGATTGGCAAGCTGTTCTGGGTGAGATAGGCTACAGCCTCCGTTAATAAATAACAACAAATCAGTTAGAGGAGAATCACATATGGATGTTATAATTATGCCCATATATTATCCAATTTCTTACCCAATGTTTACGTAGGCAACTTTAGCATCCCTCTCCCCAGTGACTCTTAACTCCTCCTGGGGAATCCCAGGAGTAATCCCTCTAGCGAGTTCTGAGTCTACCTCAGAGCCTCCTCCCGGCTGGAACACCTTTAATAGGAGGTGACCTGGAACCATTTTGGCTGCTTGTATCCGCAATCTCATTCTTTCGGTCACTACTCTCAAGTCAAATCTCATGGACATAGGTGAGGGCTGGAATGTAGATGGACCAGTAAATCAAAAGCTTTGCCTTTTGGCTCTGCCCCTTCTTCTCCATAACAGACCGGTGCAGCACCTCATGACTGCTGATGAATGACAGATTTGTCTGTCCAACAGCCAGTTATAGTTATGTGTCCACATCTATTGGTCATAGCGTATATACAGGATGTGAATGTGGGGCCAGTGGTGTAGTGGTTAGGGTGCTGGGTTCATGATCAGGAGGTCGTGGGTTCATATCCCTGTTGGACCCCACCGTGCTAAGACCCCTGGGCAAGGTCTTAACCACAAATGTGCCTCTGTCCACCCAGCAGTATAAATGGGTACCAGTAAAAAATAAAGGGAAGGTAACCTGCGCCCCATCCAGGAGGAGCTGAACTCCTAGTCGTTTCCCACAACAAAAACCGGGGGTAAGCACTAGCCTGATGAGCCACTAGGCTCGGGTGCAAAAGCCCAACCGACTTACCATTATACAGTATGTACTTTGGACAACAGGATTGACATGCACTTTTTTCTAGCACACAAGCACACAAACCACAAAAATGACCAAACCTGCATATTTCCAACAAAACCAATAATCTAAGGTCTGAAATTAGAACAGGCTGCTTCGAGGAAAAAGAAAAGTTTACAGAAACTGTTAAACCACACGAAATATTAGGTAATACCAATTTGTTTTATGAATGCATTCCTTACTTAAAATCCCATTTTATTGGCTATGATGAGAAACAGGATTAAATGTTGTGATGTTTGCCGAAACAATGCCATGGTGACTCTTTGCTGTAATCAAGGCTAAAGTCGGTCCAACAGAATATTAGACTGCATGACTTTTCTTTCAGCCAGGCAGCGTATTTTTCCGAGCACATTTGGACCTTGTGCTCAACACATATGCCCTAAGGTACAGGTGTCAAACTCAAGACCCACGGGCCAAACCTAGCCTACCGTTTGTTTGAGGCTCACAAGAGCTTTCAAAGAATATGATTATCATACATTCTATGCATCAACCATTACCATGAAATGTAATTCATCCAACCATTCATGACTCAAGAAAAACTGCATGCTGTATGTTCTGAAAAATGTTCAGTGAAAGTACTCCACCCTCAATGACCTGAAAAGTTAGTGATGTGGCCCTCAGTGAAGATGAGTTTGACACCCCACCCTAAGGTTTGCACGGAATGACACAAAAACAAGAATATCCAGTGAGAATTGGTTATTTTGGTAAAGAACTCGATGAGAAATGACAGAGAATGGCTAGACAGATTCAAGCTACGATAACTCACATTACCACATAAGTAAAAAAGAAAGAAACAGCAATGCTTCCTCTACAGCGCATAGGCTCCAATTATGAGGTCCTATCCACACCTGGGGCAAATGTACATGCCTTTGCATTGTAGCAGAAAATCAGAGTACCTTGTGGAATCCCACTCAAGCATGCAAACTCCTTTGCAGATCATGGGACTCGAACCCAGGACCATCTTGCTGTGAGAAGTGTGCGCCACCGTGTCCCCACTACACAGCAGATCTTGAGGTGCATGAGCTCCAACAGCAGCTCACATCAGGTCCACTCCAATAACACAGAATCTGATGCTACATTGCCTTTCGGCATATTATAATATAAATGTATGTGGCGTATACCCCAAATTGGATTGAACATGTGTATTGAGAGATGGCATTCTATCATGGAGAGCTATTTTTTCCTAAAATGGGAGTCTTTCTCTCAGGTGTTTGAATTTGAAACTAAAACCATGACCAGGATGAAGTGGAATTCCTAGTGTAATTGTGTCAAAAATTTAGAAATCCCAGAATCAGGATCATTACAAGGTGGCATGGTGGCGATGTCATCACTTGAGTGTGATCACAAAAGCAGCGCAACAACGGTTCTTCTTTCTTCAGGGGCTGAGGAGGTTTGGCATGAACTCCAGAATACTCACCAACTTCTACCGATGCACCATCGAGAGTATTCTGTCTGGCTGCATCACTACCTGGTACGGCAGCAATAATGTTCTGGACTGCATAGCTCTACAGAGGGTGGTCAGATCAGCACAATGCATCACCAGGACTGAACTGCCAGCCGTCCAGGACCTCTACACTCAGCGCTGTAGGAGGAAGTCCCAGGGGATCCTCTCTGATCCCAGCCACCTCAGCAACACACTCTTCATGCTCCTGCCATCGGTCAGATGGTACAGAAGCATCAGGACTCACACCAGCAGATTCAGGGACAGTTTCTACCCACAAGCCATCAGGCTACTGAACTACTGATATAGCGGACAATCTGTACACTTCTTGCACACTCATTGTACACACTGTACATGCACACACTACCTCTGCACTACAACCACTTTTGTGTTTTTCTTTAGGGTTCTCCAGTAGTATTTTTTTCCAGTAGCATTTTGTTTTTTATCCCACTATATACACACACACACACACACACACACACACACACACACACACACACACATATATATATATATATATATAAAATATATTTAGCTCTACTTCGACATATCGAGCACTGTTCTATGGAAAATCAACTCAAGATCTATATATATATATATAAGATATATATATATATATATATAGACTCCTTTCAGTTTTATTCTTACTTGTATTTTATTTCAATGCTAAATTTATGTGCAATATTTGTTCTTAAGTGCAATTTTGAGGGGGCTCTGAGTCCAAGAATTTCATTGCCGGTAGTGATGTTTCATTGTTACCTGTATATGACAAATAAACTTGAAACTTGAAGTGGTTAGCATGTCCGTTTCACAGCAAGGAGTTCCTGGGTTCAAGTACTGGAGTCAGCCAAAGCGATTCTGTGTGGAGTTTGCATGTTCTTTCTGTGCTTGTGTGTGTTTCCTCCAGGTGCCCTGGTTTTCTCTCACAGTAAAATGACATAGGCTCAATTTCGAAACTTTTCTTAATTGCCCCTAGTTTTGTGTGTGTGCGCGTGTGTGTGTGCGTGCGTGCGTGTGTGTGTGTGATGCTCTGATGGTCTGGCAAGCTGTTCCAGTTGTTCTCTGCCTTTGCCCAGATTCAGCTGATATGGACTACAACTTCCCCTCAATAAGTGGTCATCACAAGCTCCTGATCAAGTTAACCCTGAAACTTGGGCTTTGTGGATGAATTTTGAATGATCATAATCAGGTTTTTTTTTCATGACTTTTTTAGATTAAAAAAAAATTATAATACAAAATTTATTGTATTAATCCTGCAAGGGAAATTTGCCTTCTGCATTTAACCCATCCAAAGTGAGCACACACACACACACACACACACACACACACACACACACTTGAAGCAGTGGGCTTCCACACATTGTAGTGGGGGTTTAGGTGTCTTGCTCAAGGGCACTTCAGCCATAAAGGTGCAGCTCCCTCCCCCCCGCTGCCACACAATTTTCCTGCTGCTTCGCGAATCGAACCAGTGACCTCTTGGTCCCAAACCCGCTTCTCCAACCATAAGACCACGGCTGCCCACCTTTTATGCTTTTTTTTTTATCCTTTATTCGAGACCAACACACAAATAATCAGCAAGACCACCAGGGGGGGATGGTTTGGAAAAGTAACTACTGCCACCTAGTGCAACAATAAAGTCACAAGATATGGCTTGAGAATACATACAGAGACAAACAAATCCACAACGTAAAAAAAATACTTCTGAGAACTTTTATTATCCCTCAACAATGATCTGCAAAAAAACCCCAAAAACTACTTTTAAACCCACATACCTTTTTTTCAAGTGTTACATTTCAGTTAGAAATGAAAAGAATATTGGTCTGTGGCTAAATAAGACAAACAAGAAAAAAAAACCCCGTCAAGATGTCAACAGAACTTTTAATTAACAACCTTTTAATTGCATCTACTGAACAGTTGCATAAGATTCATTTTTTTAGGTGCAGACGTGGATCTGATCATCACAGGTGTCATACAAACATTAATTAATCATCACATAGAAACAACGTGAAACACTAAATGTGCAGTTTAGTAAAATAAGCGTACGATCCTAGGAATCACAATAATAGCCTGGTGACCCTATTTGTCAGTCGCCACGTTAATGCTTTGACCACTGATGAGGATTATTTGGATCTTCTGAAAAATCTAAAGTCACCTTAGCAGCCATTGTCACTTGGCATCAACCCTAAAAGAAGAGAGCGAGAGAGAAAAAAACAGCAATGCAACATATCAGGTACATAAAAAAGCCATTAATGGGAAGAAATGGCAAGGCACTATATTAGCAGGGAAGCTGATTTCAGATGATGATCTGCATGCACACACACACACACACACACACACACACACACACACACACACACACACCTAAAACAACAGACAAGATGCAGATTAAGGCACTGTGCTTCATTTGAAGCTATAAGTAGCATTCAAACATGAGGAAGCTTTGCCTGATAACCCTAAACGCATCGTATCCCACAATTCCAGCAGATATTAAAGTGCAACATGTGACCCGAAGTTACAAGCAATGAGTGCCTTGAGTGTGATGTGGTACCTGCTCTAAAAATGCTGTGAGGGCGACTATTTAAGCATATTTACATTACATACTCTCAACACACACACACACACACACACACACACGAGCTGCTGTCACACATCGTGTTTTTAGGTTATCAGGGGTGTCCTTGTATCTTTTTTAATGACTTATGACTCTTAAGGTGGCATCATAACACTGTGAAAGGTCACAGGTGGCATGTTTTGCGATCACCGCATCATTGAAAAACGGTGATTTGTGAGTAATCATTGAATCATCAACAGCGAAACGGAGTTAGTTAATTTAAGCAAAAGAAAAACAGGCAAGTTGCTTAACAAAATGCAAAGTACAGGGGGTGAAATGCACTGCCTAGCCAAAAAAGGCCCGCGCTCTAATATTTTGTTGGATCACCTTTAGGCTTGATTACAGCATGTAGTCGCCATGAGAAAGTTATTTCCACCCAGAATCGGGTTCATTTTCCACCAACGTCTTGAATTAATGATGGGAAATCTGAACCACTCCAAAAAGTCTTCTCCAGCACAACCCACAGATTTTCAACAGGGTTAAGGTCAAGGCCAGCTCATATGTGAAAATGATTCCTCATGCTCTCTGAACCTCTCTCAATCTCTCTCTCTCACGGTTTGAGCCCCGATTTTATATCCGTGGCATCAGGGAAGAAAAGGTCCATTGTTGGGATGACCTGCTCATTCAGGTCATCAGGTGTCTTTGTTTTATTGCCACATTAATGTTGCTGAGCCTCGACCTGACAAAACGAAGCAGTTGAATCGATTACGAGTTGTAATCAAGCCGAAACGTGATCCAGTGAAATTATAGAGTGCGCAACTATTATAATTATTATTAATATTATTGGCCAGGCAGTATAATACAAAGCAATGATTATCCTGGAGAGATTGTCCTTCCAGAGCTATTTCTACATCTGATCTGGTTAAGCGAGGCTGATTACATGGAGCAGTTAGTATAATGTAGAAGGCATTCAGTGTCACAAGTCTGAAAATAAACTTGCAGCACCTTTATAGCTCAAGTTTACTGCAGTGTAGTGTTTACTAGTAGTGCTCAGACTATTGGAATGATGACCAAGACATCGGAAACCAACACTCGACACTGGAAATCAACGTATCTGAAATGAATAATAATAATAATAATAATAATAATAACAATAATAATAATAATAATAACTGCAGGGTTATTGAAAGGCATCGTTTTTTACTCCTACACACTGATTAATTGCTTTTCTATTGTGAATGGGGCAAAGGCAGTGCTAAGAGACATGACACAAAAAGGCAAGGACAAGAAAGCCTTAAATCCAGAGTGTCTGCCAGTTGGGAATGATCTGCCATCTAGAATATTCAGACATCAGTTCATAGTCCTGATGAAATGCCAACAGCAGCAGCAGCACAGGGGAAACATTAGTCTTTCAGACGGTCATAACATTGTCCTTCCTGAGTATGACATGCAGGAACTGCATTAGCCACAAGGGGGCTTCCTTCCACTGTGTTTTTGGAGCAAAGGCAGTCTGTGTCTCTGGATTGTCACACAGTGAAATGTCAAGATACAAAGGTGCCAACATTAGGAACTAGGGAGTCCAAGCGGCTGGCGAGCAAATCAACAAACAAAAACTTAATTCCTGTGTCAGGTGAAGCCAGAAAAGAAAAAAAAAATCTTCTGTGTGTGAAATTCTTAATTTTTCAACCTTTCCAGTTGAGTGAAGTGGCTTCTCTGCTCAGTAAATTTTATTCACATTTGTTTAATTTGCTGCTTCATGTTTTTATGACGACTTAAAATACGATGGACAAACTGTACATGTTGGCACCACTGCACAACGAGTTAAATTAAATCGGGTTCGTCTTCATCCGTACGTTTCGCTTGAGAAATAGTCTATGGCTGAATGTTAGTGATTAAAATCCAAAAAGCCTCATTCCCTCCGGATTTAGATGATCCGAGTTGATGCTTATTCTGCTGTCTCTACAGGAAGTGGTCCAGGTTTCATCTCCACGCAGCAGGTGTTTACCAATACATCTCTTTCTTTATACTGTGTACCAAAGACACACCTCTCCCAGTCTCCATGAGATGATTGACTGTGGAAACTAGGAGAGAGTACAAGGACGTGGGGGAAGAGAGAGAGCGAGAAAGAGAGAGAGAGGGTGAGAGAGAGAGAGGAGGTACATTCTTGGTTGAAATTCACTGCTCCACTTGAGTGACCTGGATGACTGGAGGAGAGCCGCTAATGGTTGGACCACACCAACATGCTGAGGCGCTCTGTGACACCCTCTGTTCGCAGCTGCTGCAAAAAATAAAACAAAAAGACAAACTGATGCAACATTACATGAGCACTCATATAGCTAACACAGGTGTGAAGCACTCAGGACACAAGACAAGGAGATGGACCGAAACATACACTGTACAAATACTCTATATAGTTACTGAGAACTGCAGATCTGGAGCTGGACCTGATCCAGCACCTCATACCCCTAATCCACATAATGCTGTACGGCACAACCCACACACTCTTATCTGTCTCATTACGGCGTCTGCCCAATCCCGAAAATGCAAGTGCAAATCTAAGCGGTCTACTTCCTGGTGAGCCTCTCGCTGACTGACTGTCTACTAAACTCATTTTTTATGTTATAAGGCAACAGCTACCTTATTGTCTGTGGTGGCTTTTGAACTTTGAAGTAAGTGCAGTGTATTCTGAGTCACTGAGACCTTTAAAGACATTGTCCCTCCCACTTTGCTGAAAGCTTCTTATCCAAACAACACGGTTGTATGACTGGATGTAGCAGGGTTGTGATGTCATGAACATTTTTAGCAAAAGTTCGAAAGAAAAAGTTGCTTGCATGGCCATATGAGGGCTATGAGGTTATGGAGCCATGATACAGTGTTGTGTCAGTCTAGGAAAGAGAGAGGTCATGTCACATAAAGGGACAGACAGTACAAACGGTGACTGGAATTAAAATATTTGGTTTAATAAATAAACAAATAAATAAATAACGTTAGCTAGCTGAGCGTGCTACACATTTAAAACATGCAAATACTACATTCTGTCCATCACGACCTTTTGGTTTGATTCCATCCAGATACGGTTGGTTCTGTATCACGCAGTACTAAAGTTTTGACAAAAATGTACAGACATTTGCAGTTTCTTATGTAACAAAGTGGTAATGATTCCATTCTCTAAATATTTTTTTCATTTAGCTATACTGTATTAATCCCTCAAGGGATTACACACACACGAAGCAATGGGCTGCCACACACATTGGGGCACCCGGAGAGCAGTTGGGGGTTAGGTGCCTTGCTCAAGGGCACTTTAGCCCTTTAGGGCACTTCAATTTAGAGAAATTGAAGATGTAGCTCACTCCCCCACATTTTTCCTGCTGGTTCATGAATTGTACCAGCGACCTTTCGGTCACAAAGCCACTTCCCTAACCATTAGGCTACGGCTGCCCCAAAGGTGAATAGCTCAAAATATTACCCATAGTGCACTGCAAATCATGGGTATAGCTAAGTTTCCTGCTTCTTGCACAGAGTTTGTCACAGAGAGGGTGCCAACAAACAAGAGAGACAGAGAAAGTGAGACACACAGAGAGATATAACCAGACACAAAGAAAGGAGGGAAAACAATGCCAGAGAGAGAGAGAGAGAAAGGAGGAAAAAGAATGCCAGAGAGGAAAGAATGCCAGAGAGAGTGAGAGACAGAGAGATATAGACAGAGAGATAGAAAAACAAAGAGAGGAGAGAAAGCATGCCAGAGAGAGACTGAGAAACAAAGAGAGAAAAGCAAGATGCTAGGGAAACAGAGAGAGAGAGAGAGAGAGAGAGAGAGAGAGAGAGAGACACAGAGAGAGAGAGAGAGAGAGAGAGTGTACTCTAGGGTCCCAGACTCCATATTACGGCTTACTGGCCCAGGTGTACTACACACTACCCCATACCCCAGTATACACTATACTACGCATGTGAGACAATCCATGTACGTTTGTTTTAGTACGTCAATTAAAAACAAACTTGTTTACAAGAGGGCTATTAGCGGTAAGTGAAAAAACCCATTGAAGGCCAGCTAGCAAGTTCGCTAATGGACAGCCTGGAGGTACATTTACTTGAGTATCGTACTTTATTACATTTTTTGAGTATCTGTATGTTAGTTGAATATATTTTTCCTGACAACTTTTTTGTTTTCTTTCTACTTTTGCATGTAAAAACCAGAGGCGCCACTTTAGTTTTGATGCCTTTGAGGGCTGTTGGTATTTTTATTTTGTAGCATTGCAGATTTGGGGGAAGAAACAAAGCCACCAACAACCATATCAGGAAATGCCCTGCACCTTGATAGCGACGGAAATGTTACAGGATGTTCCTTAAATCGATTCTTTCTGTGACTCAAACAAAGAGAGAGAGAAAGAGAGAGAGAGAGAGAGAGAAAGAGAGAGAGGGAAAGGGAGAGAGAGAGAGAGAGAGAGAGAGAGGGGACAGAGAAAGAGAGAGATGGGGTAATTCATCTTTTCTGGGAGGTGAGCAGTTCCAGCCAGGCAAGCGCGGAAGTGCACACACAGCACAAGCGCTGCACTGCTGATAGATTGATACAGAGCTACGGAGCCAGCCAACTCAGCTGTGCATCTCAGCACATGGACATCTGCCACGCCCACAAATGAATTAGAATTTAATGTTTATGGAAAACTGGTAATAGGTTTAAAAATGGTTTAGAAATTAAGTTTCCACATGAAGGTGAGAGAAGCAACCAGCTGGGCATGTAATTTGTGCATGAGAGAAAACAAACGTCCAGTGTGTAATTACAGAAACTAAATGAAAATAAAAGCCCAGGTGTGTCGTGTGAGACGTGAGCGGAGCTGTAACAAGAGAGGGGAATGGGTTGGGTTTATGGAATATGTGCACATGCGATATGGATAAAATATACAAAGCTGCTGAAGTATTGATTGGTCACGACTGCAGTTAATTGTTTTCGGTTTACTTTCAGCTTATGATTTATCAAGTCTATTTACCAAATGTTCACATTAGCAGAAATAAGTCTCTTTTGCCATTGCAGTGTTACGGGACACTGTGCAACACCAGCAGGTATACAATACACAAGGACGCCGGTGAATGTTTTTCAAATGTGATTTATTTTAGGGTCAATGCAATATGATGAGCAATTTTTAAAAATCATTGTAATGCTGCTATGAAGAACAATATTTTTCAAATCGATTTTATGTAACTGAAGCACATACCTCTTTAACTGTGGCATCATCAAAAAAGAACCATTTGGACGACTTGGTGTGGAAAGCGAAGGCACAGTAGTGTCTACTTGTGTAGCAGATCATCCCAACCAGCTGCAGGTCACTCTTTTTGGCTTGTTTATCTGTGACATGGTAAAAAAGCTGAAGAGGGGGATGGGGGGGGGGGTGAGAGGAGGGGGGACAGGGATGTTATAGCTCGTCTTCAAAATCTGATAAAGATAATTGTGTGTTTGTACAGCACTGCATACTTCTTGATGAAACAGGAAGCGTGGTTTTTATACTTAGCTTCACTTTAATTAGATCCTCAAGAGCTACTTTGTGGTCTGTATGCGTATTTTATTCTTAAACTACTGGAGAAGAGCGTACAATACCATGTAAAAACATGCTGTACAGGTTAATAATCAAATATTTTTGGATTAAAAACAATTACAAAGCACAGTAAACGGTAATAAATAAAACAGTCAATATTTGGGGTGATGACACTTGGTTTTAAATATACAGTAGTCTCAGGTAGAGTCAAATAAAAATCTACAGCAAAGTTTATAATTAAAAAATTGGATGCCTAAGACTTTTGCATAGTACTTTACATATAACCAGGTGGCACATATTTGTGAATGACTGCTTGCCTTAATGGCACTAGATTAATAAAGCTTCAGGAGGCAAAACTCACTGCTTAATTAATTGTGAATTATATTCAGGTGGCAAGACGGAAATGTGTCATCCAAAGCGAAAAAAGAGGCACCAATATTAAGAGCTAAGGTTAAATACTTAGTTATGGCATTGTTTCTGTTCCTCCTTTGATAACAACATATAAGGCACTTGTGGTAAAATAAGACTAATATCCTACAAATAAGCCCTTTTTACATTATTGAAATTCTTTTTTTGTATCACTGACCAGCTTTAAGTGATTATGCATGCATCTCAAACACATTAGCCCCATCAATCCCTTCTCCGAAAATCACTGTTCTTGAATTTAAATGCATTATAAAACCATCTGAGATAGAACTTTTTAGTACAACTGTTGTGCAAGCCCTAGTCTATACAACTGCTTTTCTGCAGGAAAAATAAATCGTCTTTAATAACAACAAGATTAAGGTCCTGGCTCCATTATGAAACTCTTAATCCCTGTAATGAAAAGGGTAAAATCTGCTTGCACAAGGCCAGGGTCACTTTGTCCTCCAGCACCAGTTCCCCATGTGCTGATTTTTATTGAATCGTCCTAAACAATGGTTCATGGCGCAGGAGGGGAACTATTTTCCTGCACACCCGCCAGCATCACATGAACAGCTGAAGTATGAATTGCAGTCTTTGTAGCCACCCGTGGGTTTCCTGAAAGACTAACTCACTACCGCAGTGTGTTCGGATCCAGAGGACAGGGCGTTGAGAAGAATGTGTGCTTTCTTGCCCTCGGAGGAAAAATGTTTTGATCAGGGAACGACTGCCTTGAAAGGCGGAATATTTAAGAACATACAGCTGTGATAAGACCTTGTCGGGAGCCAAGCCTCACAGTATTGTGCTACACTGAGCTAAAGAACTGAAGCCTAGTAGAGAAAAGAAAAGACAGCAGCTGACACCCACACACCAGATGACACAAACACACACCAGATGACCCTCCATCATCTGCTGGTCATCAGCGTGGGCCAACTCCACCCACGAAGCTGTCTGACAACGTCAGTCTTATAAAGGGGATAAAGTTAAAGTGTCTCACATATGCTTGGCAGTACCAAAATAAACAGCATTTCATGCAGTCAAAGCTTCTTCGGAGCTTTCACACTGTCAAACAAACACTGTTATAGATATTAAGGAAAACATGTTCTGACTGTAAATAATAGGTTTAATGCTTTGGAGACATGTACACTATTAAAAATATGCAAAATAAAAACAACAACTTTCCATTAACAAAAGTAGATTTTGTTTTATTTGATCGGTTGCTGACTGCAGTGTCTTTTGGCCTTGTCCTGTTTTAAGCATACTCATACTGGACTAATCTGCTGGCACAGCCAGGCACTGGGAGCAGAATAAACATGAACTTTAGTTTGCCTTTAAAGCTCATGTAGTTGTAGCTTACTTGATCAAACCAAAGCAGGCTTTCTGAATCTGTGTGTTATCATAGTATTACCCCTGAGAGGCTAAGGTGTGGCCTGAGAGATCTGATGACGTCCTCAGTCAGGTCAGACTGCTCCGAGTCCCACACAAAACCGATGCTGACTATTTCGGGTGAGTTCATCAGCACACGCCGGATCTTGATCACCTGACCACATTTACTCTGGTGAAGGAAACACACTTTTGTTAAAACAAAAATCTCACTTTAAAAAAATAAAACATTTATAAAATCTTCCCATGCAGGCAGACACACAATTAAAAAAGAGAAGAGGAATGTTGATACATGATTATATAGTTTATTACACAATAAATAATATCACTTGAAAAAGTCGCGTTAGGTGGGGAGTGTCTATACTATTTTATAGTAAATAAAAAAATAAAAAAATAAAACAGGAATGGTCCTAACTCATTCTAAGCTGAAGTATTTCATGCCTCATTTTAATATTCAATGGACGTCATCTCATATGTCAAGTCGCCTTTCTCATGCAGTAATGTTAAACTGAAAGGCATTAGGTCTTTGATAAATGCTGTAATCTGACTCCAGATAAAGCTACAATGCATTGTTACAGATGATGCTATAGCCAACTGAATAACCTACCCAGATAAATTATTTAAAATATAAACACGCCTCTTAATTCAATCATTTATCCAGCAGGGTTGAGAATTGATGAGCATCATCTACATTTATACCACAGTGCTGATGAATTCTCAAATCTGATTGGTCAGATCGGTGCTGCATTTGCTGGGAGCATGACTCTGATAATAGTACAGACTGTAATATAATGATCAGTTAATATTTGTGCTTATTAATATACACTATAGTTCCTACAGTAACAGCTAGTAACAGTTTCATAATAGAATATTATAAGGCATCAAATCTGACATTATTAAACCTGTCTTTAGACCGGAACCAACTTCTACTAATGTCTTGTGAATTAAAATCATGTCCTTGCAACAAGATAATTTCTCCAATTTCTGCAGTGCAATCCTAATCTAATATAAATAAATAAATAAAAAAGTGTGTATTTTATATGATATGGCTTGGTAGACATCTTTTAACAGAAAACCTAATGTTTATGAAACCTATGAGGGTGTTGGTGGTTTGTAACAGTGAGTAATGCTTTCGGCCATGGGAAAACCTGAAGGTCAGAGGATGATGTGGTTTACAAAAGCAGCATTTTTTTTTGAATGTGGAGGGTTAAAAAACAAAGGGTAGTGAGGGAACTGCCGTTTATAGCTGCTATAATGGAACTATTTCGTCTTGTGAAATGTTGTACAACATAAAAAAAAAAAAAACTAAATGGTAAAAAAAAAAATTATATAAAAAAATGCTATATCCACAGTTATAACCGCTGTAAAAAAATTGAAAAAAAAAACCAAAGACCTCAGAATATTGCTGCTACTACAAATTTCACAAGGTATAAGCAAGTTACACTGTATTTTAATCCTTACTGAACTTTTGTTTATCTAAAGCATGAGCCATACAAAGGGTCACCTACTGGACAGTCGCGTACATCTCCAATCGTGCTAGCTGCCTGCAGCAGTTCACCAAACATGTCAGAACGTGGCCTTTCATCTTTCCTTTCAAAGAACTGTTGGCTAAGCAGGAAAAGAGTGAGGAGAAAGTGGATCAAGAAAGGAAAATTATCTTTCACACACAATTAGTAAATTCTAAAGTCTAAAGAGCCTAAACAGACTAAAAGGTGTTTTAAAATGTCACAAAATGCGACAAATATCTTCATAATAAAATTTTTAAAAGTCACTTTGAATGTTTAAAGCCTAAAATAAAAATGTTCAGTTCTGGTTCCATCTCATTAATATCACATACAGAAGAGAATTTCAGCTTACCAAAGAGCTGTGGTGGAAACATAGTGCACTAACTGAGTGAAGGGCAGAGGGTCAGACGAGGCGCCACAGCTTCGACATACAGCCTGCCGAAAACACGCACGCACACACAAACACATTCTCAGCTAGGCGCCACCTGGCAACTGCTAAATGCTAATTACTTCTGCAGCCATGTCATTATACCACAGGAGGGGACTTAGTTGTTTAGGTAAGATTAAATTGGTTTCTTCACCAAGCACTTTCTATTCTGTAAACACTGCATGTACAGTAGAATACAGCACGGATCAGCTTTTGCCATTGCAAATATCAGAAACGTAATATCAGTAAACAGTAATCTGAACAACAGACATAAATATACGAATAAATTTAAAAGGAAATCAACGCAGTCCTGAAGCACTGATCATTTTTCTGCCAGCATGTTCACTTTTTTGGGCAATACCTGCTCATAGAGTGTCATGGCAAACTTCTGATGAGTGATGCAGTCTTTGGATGTACAGGCATCTGTATCAACATCAGGAACAATATGGAGGTGGATCCTCTCTAGAATGTTCTCCTTTAAGACAGAATAATAAACACAGACCAGGAGTTAGAGATGCACAGGAAAAAAAATAATACACAATATTTAAACAATTACTCATTCATCAATATTCAACTCATTCATTAAGATCATTATAGCTGTTACTATTTATTATATAACAATTATTCACTGAAGTTGAGGTGGATATCACTGAATAGCCCAGAGCCTGAACCGCAAGCCTAGAGCAATTTTTAGTACATACTACATGGAAACATAAGGAAAAAGTAAACTAAAATGATACTTTAGGGTTTGTTTTTACATCTTTTACTATATATAGTATGCTATTATATATAGAAGGAAAATATAGTAAGACAACATTACACCATGTGATCTTTTAGATATTTTCTTCTATTGCTTCACTTTCTATACTGCTTATCACAAGGGAAGCTGGAGAAAATCTCCGCTGACTCCAGGCAACAGGCAGAGAACAAGCAGCAAAGCCGCTGCAGGACTAGCACACAAACAAAACCATTCACACCTATGGACAATGTAGATAAATCTGTTAACCTGGTCTGCATGTCTCTGCACAATGGAAGGGAACCAGACTATCCAGAAAAAGAAACAAGACCCTTATCAGGCATGTATACAGCTTAATGATCTGACGAGATGAACTAGTCTCACTAGCACACAGAAACATACTAAACTTGTCAATTACATTTTATGGTGCTAGTGATTAACAAGACAGACAGTAAACAAAAACTTTCCCAAGTGTATTATTATCTACCCAAGTACTCTTTTAGGCAACACAGCAATGCCCTTCATAGTGGTGGTGTTTGTAGTACTTTCCCCTTGGTCGTTTATGCATAAACAGGGACATTTACATTACGTGACACTAGATCAACAAAGGATTCCTAAGAACAGTGACTTCAGAAATGATTGACTTGCATACTAGTTAGTTTGCATCCCACCTAAACCCCGATAGAAGGCCTTCATTGAGTTTCTTGCTGTGTGGCAGTACTGTAAATGGATGTGTACAGAGCTAATGACCTACTCTGTAAAGTTCTGCTAAAGTAATGATTACAGGTCCTTTTGATAAGCAGGTTTACTGCAATTATGCTGTTTGAGAAAAATCCTATACAGGCTTATGAGAGGACAATACGTACTTCAATCCCTTGGGTACAGAGACTGAATGTGAAAGCCTGTAGAGCCTGGAACAATGATGTAATACAGTGTGCACACTCAGTCCTCTTTCTATTACCTCAGTACAATAATTTCGAAAAACCTGATTTTACACAGCCATAATTTTCTCCAAAATAAACAAAAATTAGCCCATAAAAGTGCATTACATTTTAATGGTTTGGGACCACCCAGAAAATTTCACATTTTACATGAAAATGCATCATCTTAGTTGAAAAAAATAATAAATCCTACATTTGCAGATTTTAGAGCCTTGTAGACCGTTGGCATTCTAGTAGTCAATTTGTCAAGGTAAGATAAAAAATGTCACCCCATGCCTCTTGAAGCACCTCCCACAAGTTGGACTGGCTTGACTGGCACTTCTTATGTATCGTATGGTCAAGCTGCTCCTACAACTCAAACAGGTTGAGATCTCGTGACTATGCTGTCCACTCCATTACTGACAGAATACCGGCTGACTGCTTCTTTTCTAAATAGTTCTTGCATAGGTTGGAGCTGTGTTTTGGCTCATTGCCCTGTAGTAGGAGGAAACCAGGTCCAATCAAGCACCATCCACAGGCTAAGGCATGGTGTTGCAAAATAAAGTGATAACCTTCTTTGTTCAAGGTCCCTTTTGCCTTCCACTACCACCACCATAGCACCCCCAGACCATCACATTTCCCCCACTATGCTTGAAAGATGGTGTCAAGCAACCCTCTAGGATCTTTTCCTTTGTTCTGTGCCTTATATAAATATTCTTCTTTGTAACCCACAAAAAGATAGCAAACTTAGATTTTGTCCATAGCACTTTTCCCCAATTCATCTTCTGTTCAATGTCGGTGTTCTTTCGCCCATCTTAATCTTTTCCTTTCATTGACCAGGCTCAGATATGGCTTAATTATTAAATTACTGAAGCAGTAGATTTATCTCCACAAATCATTTTGGTTAGTTTGCTAAGTTATATCCTTCTCATATTTTTTTCTTCTAATAGTCCCACAGTTAATAAGGTATTAGACCCCCAATTTGCATATTTTGCGGGTGTGTCTGGCTTTGACAGCTTGACATTTAATTGATCCCTGGAACAAAGTGAGCGACAGCAGGTGTGTGCATGGAGCTAACAGTGTCATCACCACCTAACTGAATTTTTCGGTAGGTAAATATTTGCTTTTTTTGATGGTTTCCAAGTTTAAAGCACAGTATATAAAAAAAATTTAAGTAAATATAATGTTTAGAATGCACTCTAGAAGGTGCTGTGTGTTTTTTTTGTTCAGTCAATATGAATTATATATGCAGATTTATAGTTCTAGGGGATTTAAATGTGATTAAATTAGTAATGTAGATTTATGTAAGTTTTTTTTATATATGGGATTATTTAATTTATATTTGGTACAGGTAATACTGTTCTTGCTCTGCATGTAATGTTCGAGACCATGTGTTATTTTATTTTTAATTGTAATATTTCTTTCCTGTGTTCCCACTCTTGTCCTGAACCTTATCATGGTGAGAGGCTTTAAACTGAGACAGGATCTAATTATATGAGCTTTAAATTTATGTTAATGTTTTTCAGGAAATCAGATGTCCTGTCTGTGCTTTGACCAGAACACCTGTTTTCAGAGCTTGAAGGCTTCTGCATCACTTTGTAAGAAATGCATTGCAATTTTTATTTACTACATTATTATTTGCTGGTAATATACCTAACGTGCTTGTACTGTAAATTGAAAAGGTATCCACTGAAAACTGAAGGACCGACACCAACAGAGGGAAAAACTCACAGAGCAGCAGATTTGATGCCATTCATCTGGTTGTAGAAGAGGGAGACTGCATGAACATCATCCTCAGTTCTCAAATATTTCACAAATATTTCTACTGTTGTATAAAGTTAACATTATTCACAAAGTCAGTAAAAAACCTCCATTGATGCTTTCTTGCATTAATATTGTACCATGCTGCTACTGTTAAAATTTATACGAGATATGCACCATAAATAACACGGACAAACTTAGTGAGTGAACTTCATTAATAAATTAATTACTGATAAACTGAATAACTTTGATAGCTGGGGATCGGGGTAAAGGTGAACTTTAAACAATAAAAACAGGTAGCTCAATCTCCAGTGCAACATTATTTAATGAACAAGTTTAAATTACAGTTGAAACAGTAAACAATTAAAAAAAAAAAAACATATATATAAAATACAGTGCTTGGTAAAGCAGTCTGTAGGTTTCCCGTCCAGTAACCATCATTCGTCATGAGTCCTTGTGTGCGAGAGAGTTTATATGTAGAACTCCATCCAAACCAATGGATGGAGATATCATCAACACCAAGGTTTCTCACCAGGTCTCTGTGGCTCTCTGGCACACACCGGATAAAACGGTCCTTGATGTTCCTGACCTAGAGTGGATTTAAAATACAGTGAAGGAGTGAGAAATGCATTATACTGAAGTGTTTAGTGAAAAAGAGGAAAAGAAGCAGCACTTAGATGAACACTATCTAAAAATTCATTACTCCCTCAGTTCAGTTTATTTATATATACACACACACACACACACACACACACACACACACACACACACACACACACACAGATAAAGAAATCATTTAAAAAGATGTATTAAGATGTATTAACATTCATCCAAAAATTGACTCACAGATAATAATAATAATAATTATAACAACTCACAGTAACAGAGCTGAACATTCAACCTAAATTCGTTCAGTTTACAGGTAGATTAATAGAGAATAGATGCTAAGACTGTAGTAATGTAAAGTTAGCTTAGCTGCTATATGTTCAGATTTCCACCTGATAAACTGCACTAACCAACAGTTAACTGTATTTCTCCCTCATTAACAACCAGCTATTACGGTTAACACAAACTTTAAGGACAAAAAAAATCCAAACTGGCAGAACCAATTTTAACAGTGTTTTACTCTATCCCCGAGTGGTCAGCTCGTTAGCTTATAAACAGTTAGCTAATACCCGTCCTTACACTAGTAAGTTGGCTCACTCATTGTAAGCTTCAATTACACTATAAAATACTTCTCATATATGGAATATTTACAAAATATGGACATTTCTGTATTTAGCTAATAAGATTACAGTTACTATTACAATTAGAGAAAGCAGGCTTACCTCAGACTACCTGTGGTTGGGCCATAGGGCGGGACATTGACCGGATGGGTGAGTTGGACGGGCGGGTTGATACATCCATCTCTCCTCCCATCCTGCTATTCGGTTGCATCAAAATATGTCACTTCCGGAGCCAAAAATCAAAGATGGCAGCTGCGAATTTTAAACTTCCAGGGTTTCCTCATGGCAGTTCAGCAACAGAGCGCAAACCAATGGGTGACGTCACTGTAGGCTACATCCATGCCTTTTTACAGACAATGACTGTAAAAAGAACCCTCAGTTTCTTGGCAATTTTTCTCTGGAAAAGCCTTCATCTCTCATCTTTAAGTCTATAATCAAACCCAGAAGTGCTGATTCTCCAGATATTTAACAAGTATAAAAAGAATGCTTATCTTATTGCTTCTTCAGTTCAGCACAACAGTTTTCAGCTGTGCTAACATAATTGCTTTTAAATATGACAAACTTGGATTAGCCAACAAAATGTGCCATTGGAACACAAGTATAATAGTTGTTGAAATTGTTTCCTTTTTTTTTTAATGCGGTTCTTTTACACCAAAAAACAAGGAAATTGTTAAGTGTTCTAATCTTTTATATGGTACTATACACCCAAAATACGGAAACACAAAAGCTTCTTGCATGACTAAAACGAACCAGCAACACTCTGCTGTACATAAAAATGGAAAACTAAAAATGGTTTGACTATGTAATTCCTTGTGTTGATAAATGTATTTAGTGTGTATGTGTGCATGCAAAATATTTGTGAAGGTTTGTCAAAATGTCTGGCATCATTTCTCTCTCTCATCCTCACATACTTACAAAACATTCTGCGGCGTCGTCCATGAAGCCTAACTGGAAACGTTGCTCATCCTTAAAAGTCTCTGCCAGGGCAACGCGCAAATTGTCTGAAGGAAGTGCTCGCTCTCGACTGTCCTGAAACTGTGAGAATATACCCTACCAAAGAAAACAATACAAAGACTTTAATACAAGCACCGGCAGACATTATATTAGTTTACATCAACAGACTGTGTGCTTTGACGAAATTACCTTTAATGCACAGAAGATGCAGGCTTCTCCTAAGCAGTAATGCTTCGCAATATGCCGTAGGCTTCGTCTAAAAATGTCAAGCTGCCACAGCACCTTTGTGAAACATTGTTGGAGACAATAGGAGTGTTAGTATTAGTGGAGCAGGAACCTGCCAAATAGTTCACATGGTTATACAAGCACCAAATGTGGTCCAGTATTTCCTCAAGCTATTCTATACTGAAATGCTGGCCACTTGAATTTTAACTTTTTTTCAAAGAAATTTGCTACAATATTACATAATGGCAAAATAAAGCCCCCATCAGTTTAGGATCACTGTTTTTAATTTAGTGGAAAAACAGTGTTATTTCAAATTCCAACTTTCACACTGCAAAGGTGAGTCTGACATCTATAGGCTAATGTGTTCATTTCATTTAGATTCCTTCGCCTTCACATGTTGAGCTGCATAAACTCTGCATGACAAACCAAAACAATATCATGTGTAGTTCTTAGAACAACCTGTTTTACATACACTTTTTTAAAAGTTCTTGACATAATGTAGCAATCAAAAACAAATCGGTCCAGAATGTCAGCCATTCACTGCTCTCTCTTTTCCATCTGCATCTAGCTGGGCATCGTGGGAGCTGAATTTAATATAAAGCCTGACCCCAAGTATGATCCGCTTGTAAAACTGACCTTACATGTTAAACAGGAGCAGCCCTTGATGAAGGACTGTCTGGATAATGTAGTTTACACGTTTGAGAGGGAAAAAAAATATTTTGAAAGGCAACTTTTAAAAATAGAAAAATATATACTATTAAAATAAATAAATAAATAAAAACACACACACTATATATATATATATATATATATATATATATATATATATATATATATATATATATATAAAAATAAAAGCTGTTAGCCACTTCACCATATTATCAATTTAGAAAACAGAGTGCAACAACATGGAACATCTTGCACCCTAATAAGCTTAACAAAAAATCCTCAAAACACATAATCCGTCAACGCTGGACAATACACATAGGCTCAAAGAGTCTGTTGCTTCACAAGTCAACTCTACCAGCTAATATGTGACCCAGTCTGGCAAAATGAGTCACAGTGACCAAAAATTCAAAATTGAGTTAGCCATACCATTTTAAAG
>JAOUQZ010000041.1:12341453-12352130 GCA_028564935.1 Neosilurus hyrtlii
CATAAAGGTTTATTTGTACAGTGTATTTGTACTACAGGGAGACAATATCAGTTTAATGAAAATGAAATGAAATCTCCATGAATATGAATGAGTTTTGTTGTTGTTGTTGTTGTTGTTTTTCACTAAATAGCTCTAAGCTATGAGTGAAACAAGCCTTTGAACACAGGAACAAATTTATGGCATTTACCCATGTTACATCAACCCTGGAACATTGTTAAGTGGTGATGGTGATGTATTTTCCTTTTAATGTTTGCTGTATCCGTGGTAGCAAAGGCTTTCACTGATACAGCTAGAGCAGACGAGCAGTCTCTGACATTTAGGATAAGATACAATTTTTTTTCCAGTGATGCATCATTAAAGAAAACACTTGCCATGCATTCCTCTGTGTGAACAGATTGCTGTACAGTCTATCAAGACATGAGACTGTTATTATTTCTGATGTTTTCTTTTACACCTGACTTAAGCATGTTTACATATATCATGTAAACTTAAAGGATCAATGCATCAGTAAAGTAACTATAGTTTGTTGGTTGTTTAACCAGCTGAAACATCTGTATACATTACTCTCAGCCTCAGGAGAACAGGTCATGCTTTACTATCTGGGTTTGTGTAGGATTTAATTGGACTCTGGAGGATCCTATTTCCATTTCAGCAACAGGGAGGGATTCTGACCATGATTCAGTCAGGCTGTGCTGCTTAACATGAAGTTTATTTTTTCATTCCAGTGTATATTTGCACCGTTTGTGTCATTTTACTGTACTAAAGTGATTCACTCCCCAAAAATTTTTTTATTTACACTTAAATGTCTAAATTAAAGAAAGTTAATTTAGCTTGAGAATGTAATTGCAAGTATAAAATCAGTAGTTTTACTTAAAACACGTGACACATTACACCCTGCTTCTAAGTTCCATGTAACCCAGCACCACCCTCTTGACTTCAAATATTTTCTCTTTGGCTGAATCCAGACTGAGATGGACAGTGTGAGGTAACCCCTCCAGACAACTGCTGTTGGGGATGTGGCTGCTTTATCAGAGAGCATAAGAGGACAAAAAAGAAGGGCAGTAATCTTCTCAGTGGTAATATAACAGTCTGAAGCTAGCTCCGATGCTTAGTAGGCAAGACTCAATGGAAAATCTCTGTCGTTATTAAAATTTCAGTGCTTGGCTAGAATCATTCCAGTACAATAAACACAGACGGAGCTACTATGATTTAGACTATTATAAACTCTGATAACACCATGTGCCAAACGAAGCAATTCAACAATAAAACAAATAGATGGCTGTTAGCAGAAGAGAAACTTTATTACAGATGGCAGAGTGGCCTTTGCTTACATGGTGAAATGTTTTCCTCTATACCTGTTGGAAGTGTGGAGTGATATTAAGTGTGTACAGAGTCAGCATGATTCAGAGCTGATCAAACAAATATTCAATTGTGATGTCAAACACATCAAACAGACGACTCCCAGCACAGCACCTCATGCCTGGGTGGGTCTTTTGTTATCTTTGCTTGCTTGTTGATAAAAAAATAATAATAATAAAAGAAAAGAAAAACACTACTATAAGTGAATCAAGCAGTAGTGAATGACCAAAGTGGTATTCAAAATATTTTCTGCCATACTTATTTTACTGCCACAGGGACTGGAAAATCCAGCTATTATAAACATGCTGTAAAAGGATCTCTCATGAGTCTGAAAAATTATTTATTGTGAAACTGTCATGAAGTCTGCTACAACTCCCTTTAGAAAACATATGGATGGTATGAAAATTGCAGTGAAAGCACTAATTGGTATATTTACTTTGAATTTTCTTTTTCATTACATACAGTATGATATCAAAACTTACATTTTTTTATTATTCTATTTATTTTTAAATTCATTTTTATTTATTAAATTTTTTGTGGCCAGCTTCATTTCATAAGTTATTATATAGCCCTTCCAGCATTTCAGTGTGTAAAGGACAAGGACACGAGCCTAAGGTGAACACACTGAACACTTAAGACATGTTTGCAGGAAGAATAGGAGAAAATAACACCTGAAACCTGTCTGCATTCCCTAAACATTTCAAGTGTCAAGGAATGGCAGCATTACCAAAAGGAAAATGCTTTATTGTCCCAAACTGTTTTATTGTTTCCAGTGCAGCACAAATTATATATTATTTAACCAATTTTTGTTTTCATCATTAATTCCATATAATTATCATTATACCAAACTTTTTCTGTTTCAGGGTTGTATACCCAGGGGTTGCTAGAGCTAGCACTACAGTTAATTGAGTTTTCAGCTTTCTTTGTCAGAATACTGGTGAAAAAAAATCAATGTAAGCATTCATCATGTCAAGGAGGGACTGGTAAATCATATAGCATTTTGTATATGATCAGAGATTAAATCCTCCTTTAGTTTATGCCAGTGGAGCGTGGAGCTAAGCGCCAGCACTGATTTGATGGAAATTTAATTATAGCGGTGATAATAAGTTGGTCCTGAAAATTGACTGGCAAGCTGTTCAGGGTGTACCCCACCTCTCTCCCAGAGTCAGCTGGTATAAGCAGTACAGATAATGAATGAATGAATGAATGAATGATGATTATGATAATGATGATGATGACTTTTCTTACTGTTTTATAAAGAAACATAATTTCAAAATTGGTCAATTTCACCCAGGGTAGCTGTAGGCATATAAATAATTGATTATTTTCATTGTATGTTTAATCTCTTAGCTATTAAAAAATCGGGAAAAGAATTCATTTATTTGTCATACTGTTTATTCATTTTGGTAGTCGGGAGGCTGGAGCCTATTTCACCCAACTCTGGGCAAAGGTGGGGTACACCCTGAACAGCTTCCCAGGCCATCACAGGGCCTTATTAACCCCCCCCCCCCCCCCCCCCCCCCCCCCCCCCCAACACACACACAAACTTAATCCAAAGTTTAATTTTCCCACCCACTAAATTTCAATTTAACCACAGACTACATTTTATAGCAAAATTTACAAATATTTAATAAATTTTATAGTCATAATTTTAGATAGGAGATCCAGAGACACCTTCAGAATCTCCTGGTTTCCTCCATGCACTGCACATCTTTTGTATTTTGCCTGCTTCGTCACATTTAACATGAGTCATCGGGCAGTTACCCAGCCCAGGATGTCATGACCCTAAAACAATTTGCTACCAGTTCTGTCAGCATCAGCATCTTTAGTGTGTGTGTGTGTGTGTGTGTGTTATATTACAGTACATTGTATGATATGAGCTTGTGCATCAATCATACAGCAGTGCAAAGAAGATCATTTCATGTCTGGTTGGATGAATGTGTAATCTACCGCCTTTGATTCAGGAAATCTCAGGCTAATTGGTTGGCTTATATCCAGCAAGAACCCATCCACCTTTCAGATAGGTATATTGATAGGCTGCAATGAATTTCTTGCATTGGATGTAATATTGTGACTACAGATGAACTAAAATGCTATAAAGCCACTGTTTTGCCTGTATGTATGGTATACTAACATGGACATATTCATATTGAAGGGGTGGAATGCAAAATCAAGTTAGGAGACAATAGGCTTGTTTATCCCTTATATTATAAAGCAAAAACATGAATAACTCTTGTGTTGATGCTATAGGCTAGCAAAGAGAACTAAATGCTGCTATAATAAAACAAACTGCTATTATTCTCAAATCACAAGAATTGACAATAAGTATAAATGCATGAATAAACAAAATTTTCACAGAGAAAACTAATTAATATAGACACAAAAAAGCCTGACCAGTTAGATTGAACGGTGAGGTACAATGAGCTGTGCTGGATACGCACTGAACACATCACTGTCTGTCTGAATGAATTGAAGAGACAGCAGTGTGGCCAAAAGGCAAGAGGCATGTCACTTATCCCGTCTTCTACGTAAAACAGATATGATTTGTCAGATCTGGAGCATGTAACCTTGAACATACATATATTTACTTAGACATACAGTATGACTAACTTGAGCAGTTGGAGTTGTTCACAGCAAGCCATTTATTTGCACAGGTACAGATATTACATGTGATTCATTAAGATTGAATTACTCTTACATGTGAATTTTTCATCGGTATTAAGTTTTATTATTTATTATATATTATTCACATGGTAATACACATGTTTAATTGAATTCCCATGTGCTAAATAGGCTTATTAGAAATGCATGCTCACATTTTACTTTTATATGTGACCATAAATTACACACATAATAATTTGTGAAATACATAGTTTTTCCAAGGCATACATGTTAATAATGATAATAGGTATTACAGAATAAGTTACACTGTACAGGTGCCGTTTTAAATGATATTGTAATTAAATAATTGTTTGTAAGTCTGTAGCTAGAATGGTAAACTCTTATATTACACATAGCAGATAAGAGTAACTACAAACTTTCGTTCATACAGTATAAATTAATGTAGCCTGAATATGTAAACCTAAATAGTTACAAATGCAAGTAAAACTCAAAGTTCATCAGATTCAGGGATGAAGGCAGGCAACCTGGAGGATTGGAGCTCCAGGTTGGCAGAGGTAAGGAGTGGAGGATTACTATCAATCACCCAGCCTGGAGCTGTTCTGTTAAAAGAGGGTCGTGAGAACATGGTGCTTTCAGGAACTTCGGGAGGCAGGAGACTGGGGGCGCTTGGGGAAAATTTTACTTCCACTGACTTGACTGGCATTTTAGGAGCATTTCCAAAGCCACGGAAAGGTGTTGCCACCCTAGGCCACAGAAATCAGGTTAGATGTTAATGCTCCTGAAACTAATATAAGGAAATTACTGCCTTAAGACACATCTGCTCTGAAAAATAACAAAACATTCCTCTTTAGTCAATTAAAAGCTTGAATAAATTTGTGGAGGAACATTGTGTTCTACCCAGTCGATCTTTGAGTCCTAAAAATGCTTTTAGAAAAAGCTTCAAATATTTGTGTACTGTAGTATATAGTGCAGTATTCCAGAATCCTTAAGGAAAATTAAAACAACTGCATTTAAGATTCTTTATGAAGATTGGTGCTCACCGATTAAAGCTCTTGTACTGTGGCATCTCAGGTGTGAGATCAGATTCAGGCATTTGTAAACGCACCATGTCAACAAGAGAGGGATCACTGATGAGAGCCTGATCCCAGGGAGAGTGGTAGGATTTGGGAACAGCTGTGCGGTTGAATTTCTCTGTTGGAACATCTTTCAGTGGACCACCATAACCTAAAGAATACACATCGAAGATGGGAAATGATGGGAAATGACAGCACTAGCAAGCTTCCCTATGGAATATCTTCTGTGAAAACATTACCTAATGGTTGCTTACTGTACGAGATGAAATCTTCTTTTATGTTAAATTATAAGAAGTAGAATGCATTCACAAACAATTATCCTATATATTTCTTTATTTTTCCAATTCCCTATCCCCTCTCAGAACATATCTGAAAATAGCTTCTGGATGGATGAATAAGTAACTTTGAACAGAATAATCAAAGTTTTTTTTCTTAATAGTTTATTAACAATTATTCACCTCAGGCTGAGTGGAAGTTGCTGAATTGCCTCTGAGATGAAACACTGATTGACATCCACCAAGACTGAGGTGAATAATGTCTTTAGTTTAAATTTACACATTTTAACTATGACAGTGGCATAATCTATGTAGCTAACACCATCCAGCTCATTATATGCTCATTCAGAGTTTTGGTACATACTACATGGAAAAATAAAGAAAAGCAAACTAAAAGGAGGTATTTTTCAGATTCTTTTTTTTAATACATATTTTTATAACTACAGAAGCAGGTTATTTACTGACATTCCAAATTCCTGACATTTTTAGAACTGTGTTGCTGATGTGTTGCTAATGTGCTGCTAAATTTGTTGTCCCTTCCCCATATTCTCCTCATCTGTAGTGAATTAATACACTATAAAGATAATTGTATTGCATAATTATATTGCACTCAATAAGCAGAAAAGAAAAAGGAGAACTTGAAAAGAAGATGCAAGCAAAATTCCTTCTAAAGGAGCATCCCTTAAACCTGGCCAGCAAAGAAAAACAGGTTATGTAACAGTGTTTTGTCAGTTATGCCTTTCCATGCTTAGTTTAGCAGGACTAGGGAGGCCTGAGGGCCTGACCAGGGTCAGGGCCAGGAATGGACGTTGAGGGCAGCTGGACAGTTTTCAGTACCAATATTCAGAGGGCTGGAAGTTAATTGTATATCCCATGGAAATTTACAGTGACTGCAAGGGATTAAAAAGAAATAGTGTTTTCACACAATGTGCAATCAGATGTAGCAAAGTTTATTACATTTGCTTGTAGCAATACACAATTGCTAAAAAAAAAAAAAAAAACCTACAGCATAGGCTCAGTGAGACAGATAAGGATGTGAGAATATAACATAAAATCTGTTAGAGGTACTCTCATGCACAAATACTGCAATGAGCCAGAACCTAGAAGATACAGGAAATGCCTGACAAACTTCATGGAGAGGCTCAGGGCTATTACTGGGGAATGCTAACAGTGAAGAGTCTAACAGAAATATCCAAATTCTAACTTAAATCCAGTGATATAAAATTCATTATAAGCAGATTTTCCAGGCTCCATGCTGGTATGAATAGTGTCCATTTGTATGAGCACTAACCTGGAGCTATGAAGTCAGGATCGGGCATGGTAGATGGGTCAAGTGTGTTTGCAGGAATTTCTGATCCTTGGTCAGCTCCTACTCCATTAACTTCAGTTTTCTTAACTGTTGTTTCAATACCTGGTGCAGGAGGAATCACACCATGCTACGAGAATGAAAAATGAAAGTGAATGAAAGAAGTGATGCTTGTTTGGAGGTGCATTTATTCTCAAATTATTTGTATACTTGATGCATACCTATTATACCTATATTACTATTATTAGAAGAACATTATGTCACATATAGTTGATTAGTAAAAAGTGTGTTCAATGTTATACACACTCCTGATACTACTCCTGATGCTGCTCTATCTGATAAGAAATGTTCTTATCCACTATCTATGTGCTTGCAGTACTACAGCTGAACAGCATCAATCATTTTAATCTAAGCTGTTAATCTATTTGACATTATCTTAATTTTATTTTATTTTGTTAGGGTCATGGGGAGGCTGGAGGCCATTCCAGCTGACTCTAGGCAAAGGTGGGGTACACCCCTCTAACAGCTCGCCAGACTGTCACAGGGCCAACACAGATATACAACAATTCATACTTACACTCACACCTAGGGGCAATCAAAAATACCCAATTAGCCTAGCGTGCAGGTCTTTGGACTGTGGGAGGAACCCGGAGAGCCCAGAGGAAACCCTAGTAAGAACTGTCAGTACATGAAACCTCAACACAAAATTGACCTCACTGGGGATGGGGCTTAAACCCATGACCTTCTTGCAGTGAGCTGGAAGTGCTAACTACTATGCCACTGTGTAGCCCCATTATCTTAATATTGATATTATTAACATTATCTTAATATTTTAGATTACAAACAGTTCTTGCAACATTTATTTCCTTATTAATACAACAATGCAACACTGCTGACTCAGGTGAACAGTAGTTTATGACTTTTTTTACCAAAAAATATCTGAGATGTTGTTTATAGTGACACACTTGCTCTCTTTTATATTATATTGCTTAAAAATACTGATTATTTGGATCTATAAACTTGTCTTTCTCGCCAACAAACTTGTCACACTTACAATCATGTGAACCGATGGATTTTGGATGCTCTCAAATGTGTATTTCTCTGAGCGTTTCTGGCGCATCTTAAAGAGTCGAGATCCCCTGTTTGAAGCCAAGGAGAGTTCTTCCAGCATAATTTCTTTCGGTGTGTTCACCTTTCGGCCCAGATCCATTTTTGATCCTGCAGGAGTTAGTAAATCATATGTTAAGGTGTACAGATTCTGTAAAAATGAGGATTATCACTAAATTCAAGACACTGCCACACATTTCCAAACTTAATCTTGTTCCTACTAATCAACTGTCAAGCATGTTAATTTTGACAGGTATTCTGTTTTATGTGATGTTAAACAGATTAATATATTAATTTTTAAAAAATATATAACCAGGCACTAAAATATAATGCTAATAATTTAAAAATACACTGTATGGCCAGGTATGATTATAGTTGCCAGACCAACCATATGTAGGCCTTCCCTCAAACGATTATCACAAAGTCGTAATCCATGCAATTGACCAGAACAGTGGTCACCAAACCTGTTTCTGGAGATCTACCTCCATGAAGATTTTGTTTCCAGTCATAAGTGAGCCCACCTGACTATCTAATAAATGACTTAAAAAGATCTGGATCAGCTAAAAGCATTTGATTTTGGTTGGAGATCAAATCTGCATGAAGGAAGCTCTCCAGAAACCAGGTTGGTGACTACTGATCTATGTATGCCATTGGATTAAGGATTCCCTTTACTGGAATTAAGTGACCAAAACCTGTTCCAGCTTGACACTACACCTATGCACAAGATGAGGTTGATAAGGGCATGGTTTGTCAAGGCAGGTGTGAAAGAAACTGAGTGGCATGTCCAGAGCCCAGGCCTTAAGCCCATTGATGAACTCAAATGCCAACAACAGCCTATTTACCCAACATTTGTGCTTCTATAGTTCTCTTACTGTATGTCTAAAAGACACATTTCCTAATCAACATATTGCAAAGTCTAGTGGAAATTCTTCCCAGAAGATTGTGGTCTGTAACAGCAGCAAAAGGGGAGCAACTCTAGGATGTGATGTTCACAATGCAATGTGCGATTGTCAGATGTCCAAATTTTTAGCCATGTGTGTATATATTAAAAACTCAGAATAATTTTTATCAATGATACATTTATTATGGCATAAATGGGCAGTATTTAGTGTAGATTCATGAAAGAGTTTAGTTTATTTTCATTATTCATGTATAGTAGGCTGCGATGGCCTGGCGAGCTGTCCAGGGCGTACCCCGCCCTCGCCCAGAGTCGGCTGAGATGGGCGCCAGCCTCCCCGCGACCCTAAGTAGGAATAAGCGGTTCAGAAGATGAATGAATGAATGAATGTATAGTATGAAAAATTACAGAACACTGCGGACAGGTAAGTGGTATGAAATTAATTTGTTGTTACAGTTCATTATATAGAATACACTACTCTGCATAAGTCTTAATTCCTCTATTTTTTTAGTATAAACTTTGCTATAGTTTTATTTTATAACTTGTACATTAGTGAGTCAGTACAAAAACCTTACAGATTTCCAAACATTAGTTTTCCAGCAGAAAATTAAATGTTAAAAAGGTGTTTGTATGTCAATAAATAAAGCAGCATATTATGAAAAAGACCACTTTTCCGACAGAAACATAATGAAGGTTGCTGGGTTTTGCATACAAATAAAGAAGTAAGTGTGAGTCAAAATTCCCAGGAGAACTGGGGCTGGTTCTGCAAGATGTTCAGTAAAATGTACAGCTCATCTTATAAAACTGCACAACCTGTACCTGAGACTGATATATTTTTAAAGCACAGAGTCGTCACACCAAATATTGACTTTGTTTTATGTATTACTGTTTACTGTGCTTTATAGAATTGTTTAGGTAAAAAGAATAAAATTAATTATTTGTGTGTAAATACAAGGCAGAATTTATTGGCATCTGCCAAATACTTTTGCACAATTCTAATCCCATTGTTCAATAACCAATCAATTTGTATAAATTCCTACTACAGTTCACCGAGCCCTTACATTTTTTTACATGATGATTAAAATGTAAGCAATACTTGTACTTTAATCACTTTAAGTTACTTACTCATTCTTCCTTTTACCCAAAAGCTACCATAAGTTTTCCCACGGAGGTCTTTTTAGCCCTGATCTTATTTGTCCAGTTCAGACTGTACTCTGTAACACTAGCTGATTACGGAGGTTTTACAGATATACCAAACCTAGTGAAATATACTCCATTACCATATTTCCACAGCTGGTAAGAATGCTTATTCACTCAGCTGCCAGTTTTCCATGCTTAGGAATAGTGCTTAGTATGGATGACTTCAAAAGTATTAATTACTTTAAGTTGTAAAAACTTATTGGATTATTTACAGCCCAGCCAGGGTGTGGCTGAGGGTGAATTACAAAAATAAACCTTACAAACTGGTGGGCCGGTTGTCTGTGAGAATGAGTGTGATGCCAGCTACAATAAGAGTCCATAGAGTCCTATAGAATTACACTAACCAGGAATTGGTATGGCATATTTAGTACACAGTATATGCGGTAGGGTTTACTTTAGAATAATTTTAATTAATAGGTCAACTTGATAGCTTTAAATATTGCAATCATTACTTACACTTTGCATTATTTTTCAAGCATTTATAGTATGCTATCATATATTAAAGTGCATTCAAGCCCTGAAAATGCAAATATGCATATTATAAACACATGATCTCATGTGAAAAAGAGCTATTCATGGGAGGACAATCACATTTAAAAAAACAAAAAAACAAAAAACAATGGTAAAATATATACATTTTGTGTAACATCAAATGAAAATAAAAAATGTGGAAAGTTAATGATATATGAAACATTTGTGAAAAATAAGTGTTGAAAAAAATCACATGTAAAATTATCACATTTAACTTTTCTGTAAGACTCAGTTTTATATCTCTTATCTGTGTATTCATATTTTAGTATCTGCCTGGGCTTTATATATATATATATATATATATAT
>JAOUQZ010000041.1:12362036-12385810 GCA_028564935.1 Neosilurus hyrtlii
CAAGTACATTGAGGTAAAAGTATGGCTAATAAGCAAAAACACAGAAAATACCAATTTTTCTGAAAAATTGAAAGGTGTCGCAAATTTTTTTGACTTTCGCATAGCATGAATGAACTTCAAACCTTATGCAGTGGTTTAGCGAGTAAAGAAATAAATTTTGTGAACACTATGACTGAAAGGTTAAATGATGTAATCAAAGTAAAGGGTGGCCACAATAAATATTGACCTTTTTTTCTAAAAAAAAAAAAAAGACTGTTATTTTTGCTATTACTATATATTGGTGTTTGTTTACTTATTCTCATCAATATGCTCCAATATTACATAAAATAAATACTTGAAAAGTATTTGGTTTCTGATTTATCTTCATCTTGTTAAGTGTATAATCTTTACTGGCCACTACTGTATTTTTTTTTTATTTCTTCACTCGCTAAACCATTCCATATGGTTTGAAGTTCATTCATACAATGCAAAGGTCAAAAAAATAAACTTTCAGAAAATTGGTATTTTCAGTGTTTTTGTTTATTAGCCATACTTTTACCTTAATATTCTTGTCGGAATGATTTTTTTGGTTCTCATTGCCTACAATAGCATTGTTCAATACATTTTCACTGAAAAAATATAGAGAAGTAATTTTTTGCTTCTTTTTATCTGTAGCCCTTTTAGACAAAAGTGGTGGTATACAATCTTCAATGCACACTAACATATATATATATATATATATATATATATATGGGGTATGTGAGAAAAAATAAAAAGACTACTTTTTCATCAGGGATGATGAAATTTATGAGATTTCTTTTTTCTCACATACCATATATTTCTGATTTCTGCATATATATATATTTATTCGGTAGTCTAATTAATTTGGCTAGTTAATAACCAGGACTGTATTAAAAGTAATTTCAGATTACTATTTATCTTTAACTTCAGGTGCACTAGGTTTCCACACCTGTGCATCACTTTTTTTGGCTGAGAACTTTGGTTTTGGAGTAGCAAGTGTGCTACTTCCTGTAGCTGAATCTGCTCTTCCTGCTACTGGGAAAGTAGGCACTACATAAGAGGTTTGAGTTGGTTGGTAGCATGGTGCGTGGGAAGCTGAATATGGGCCAGCTTGATAGGGGGGAGGTTGCTGGTAGGTACTTGGCGATTGTTGGTAAGAATTGGAAGGAGGTGGTTGGTAAGCATGTGGTGGATTGTATATTTGCTGATAGGGAACTTGTTGATAGGTATTAGGGGTAGGTTGGTAGCTATTAGGTGTGTGGTGATAAGGGCCATCATGCATAGTAGGAGAGGGAACAGGCATAGCATAGGGCTGTTGGGGTGAATGGGGCTGCTGAGGTATAAAAGCATACGGGTCCGGGGCTTGAGGCTGAGCTTGTGTTTGAGCTTGTGCTTCAGCTGCCTTTTGTGCAGCAAGTTTTTCAGCTTCTTCTTTTTCTGCAGCAAGTTTTTCTGCTGCTGGCCCATAAGTGAAAAGGGAGGAATTCAATTGGTAAGGTTGATGCTTCATGACATCCAAAGCATTAAGTGGTTTGGGTGCTGGTTTCTCTTTATTTGTGAGTTTATTTTTGTTCTTTAAGGCAGGGTTGGAAGAGGGAGGTTGTTTGATAGCACCTAGTGGATATGAGGGTGACTGTAGTGGATTATATGCCAAAGGTGGAGGAGCACGACAATTAGGTGAATATTTCCAGGAGGCTGGTAAAGAAGGAGAAGGTGACAAAGATCTTGCCTTATTAGCCTGCACTGTAGAAGAATCCACCACATATTTTTCCATTCTGGACTGCCTTTTAGCAAAAAGTTCAGCACCTTTCCCTTTCAAGGCTGGCATCTCAAAAGCTGAACCCAGTGAAGGTACTTTTGGTCTAGTGGTATTTGGGTTTAGTTGATGTGGAGGAAGTTGAGTGGTCTGAGGTGGACTCCAAGGTTTGAATGACTGAGCCAGCTTCTGATTTTCAGTAGAACCCATGGTTATGGCTGGACCTTGCTGGGGTTGTGGTGTCCATGTACTTAAAACTGTTTGAGGCTGAGACTTTAGTGGTGTCTGTTGCTGAGACCATGAAGGTTGGACTTGAGCTGGAGACTGTGGCTGAGTCCAGGGTGCAAGTATTTTGTTCTGTTCTGGTACCCAGGAATTTATGGTTTGCTGTGGATGTTCTTGAGGCTGTTGTGCCCATGTTGGTTGTGGCTGTGACTGAGGGGGAACTGAGGGCCAAGGATTCTGTTGATGCTGCATTTGTACTGGAGGCTGAGAGGATGGTTGAGCCTGATGGGTCCATGAAGGCTGTGTTTGAACTAAACTCTGAGGTTGATTCCATGTATTTACAGGTGGTTGTGGCAGAGTTTGCTGTTGGACTTGTGAGGGCCAAGTTGGTTGAGGCTGTGGCTGGCTCTGTGGTTCAATCCAAGGGGACTGAGGATGTTGTTGAGAGGCTGTCCAAGGTGGTATTGGTTGAGACTCTTGCTGCTGTTGAGCCCAGGATGGCTGTACTTGAGGCTGATTTATATCGTGGGACCAAGTACTGACAGATGCCTTTTCTTGATTGTGGGCCCATGGGGGTTGGTGTGGTGATTGAGTTGGATCTGCTACCCATGTATTCATATGAGACTGAGGGTGGGGTTGATGTTGATGTTCACTTTGTGTCACCCAGGAAGGCTGGGACTGTGACTGTGTTTG
This sequence comes from Neosilurus hyrtlii, assembly GCA_028564935.1. Classification (NCBI taxonomy): domain Eukaryota; kingdom Metazoa; phylum Chordata; class Actinopteri; order Siluriformes; family Plotosidae; genus Neosilurus; species Neosilurus hyrtlii. Next base: position 12,364,711 of record JAOUQZ010000041.1, read on the forward strand.
AACAGATGTGAGTGGTTGCACTTCTGAAAGAACTTGAGATTGTGTCACCCAAGGTGACTGCATCTGTGATTGAGTCTGGGCAAGTACTTCTGATGGAACCTCAGAAGGACCCCAAGTAGTTACTGGTGGCTGCTCTAGAGTCTGAGATGAAGATGGACCCCAAGAGCTAGCAGCGGGCTCTAGTTTTGCATTTGTCTGTTGCTGGGAAGGTTTCTCGTGCCAAGTATCTATTTGCTGACCTGATTGTATTTGTGTCTCAGAAACACCCCATGCATTAACTGCCTCTGGTTGAACCTGTGAGTGCAGCTTGGCAGAAGCTTCATGTTGATCAGAAGCTGTGTAGGGCTCTTTTTCTGGTATGGCCGAGGACTCCATTTGAGTGACAGAATCCCTGGCAGTCACAGAGATGTTATTTTCAGCATCTTGATGAAACTGCTGGATTGCAACTTCTGGTTGTGGTGACCATGGATGAGTAACTGGCTGTATGTGAGGTTTTGGAGCAACTGGGGGTGGGGTTTTGTTCTTTGCTTTAGCGGAGTGCAAAAAGTTACAGGCCTCTGCTCCCAAGCTTAGATAATCCTCCTCTGTACCAGAATCAAAGCCTGCCTTCTTGTCATTCCTGTTGAGCAGATTCAGCAGCTCTGGATTTGGGGAAACCTTTTGAGGCTCTTTAAAAGTGAACATAGGTTTAGCTTTGTTCTTTTTCCTTGTATCTTGTAAGATACCTGTTTTGATTGCAGGTACAGAAATTCTTTCATCTCTGGAGGCAATTTGCTCTCCTTGTCCATCTGAATAATACAACTGTGCTTGGTTTGCAGATGGGGAAAATGGGGCTGCTGCTCTATTCTGAACTGTGAATGGTTTAGCACTTCTATTAGTGAGTGATGACTGCAACACATTTGTTTGCTGATTAGACACACCATTCATATTGTGAAAGTATTGTTGCACTTGCTGCTGTTGTTGGTATTGCTGAGGCTGATATTGCTGCCCCTGCTGGTATTCCTGTTGTTGCTGGTAGTGCTGTTGCTGCTGATGGTACTGCATCTGTTTTTGGTATTCTTGATATTGATGCTGCTGTTGTTGTTGATAATGATGTTCTTGGTATTGCTGATATTGTTGGTGTGGCTGTTGGTGGTGCACATTTACTTCAGTGTAACTCTGGCTGTCACTGGTCTGAATGCAAGAATGCTGATTCACCTCTTGGTAATTCTTCTCAGCATCCTGTATACCCTCAACAGGAATGCCTTTGCTTCTCATCTCTTCATGTTCAGCTGCAATTTCATCAATGCGTTGCCTGCGCTGTGCAAACATCAGGGCCCCTTTGCCCCTGGTTTCAGGGAGTGTATTCATATCCTCTTGGTTGTGAATTTTGCGCTCTATCTCGAGCAGTCCAGTATCCAAATCAAAGGTTACAATGTTCTTGTGGCCTGAAGAATTTGTAAAAAAATCTTCATCAAATTCAGTTTCGCTGGTGGCTAGAACTGTGAACTCAACAGCATGTGTTTCTTTGTCGTCTTCTTCGTCTTCTTCGTTCTCAAATTCTGGTTCATTCTCTCCAGTTCCGTAGCTTACGAGTGTATACTGTTTGGCCCTTTGTCTATGCTTCTTAAACATTAACAACCCCTTGTTATTAGGATTGGGGGCAGCAGCAGTCAGGAGGAGGGCAATACGCTTACATTTAGACTTAGCCTCCTTCACCTGCTTCTCAGACAAGCTTTCTCTTCGGCGAAGCCCTTAAAAAAAGAAAGAAAATTGGATGAAAAACCTGTGAGGATAGTAAGGGCAAGATTTTCCAAATTAATAATTTTTGTAATCCACATTACTGACATACAGAATATTACTGGTATGAATAAATAAAAGAGAGCAGACAATAAATAATTTAATTTGAGAATACACAAACAACTAATTAGGTTAGTGACAAATTGAAGAGAAACATGATATGCTGGCACGTTTGGTCCATTTGTCCCCTCACACAGTTGAGACAAATCAGTGAAAAGTTTTCATGAATGAACACCTCTATCCTATGAAGAATTATTTGTATTATGATGAGAATGGACTCTTCCAGGATGCGATAATTCCACCAACAGGTCATGGTGGATTACTCAATGGTGTGATAAGTATGACAACGATTTTAATCATATGTGGTGACCTTCACAGGCAGCAGATCACAACCCAAATGAACATCTATTGGAAGACTTTGGACATCAGACAGTGCTCTCCACCATCATTAATACTTACAAAGAAATATTTTAAAGACATATTTTCACCTCTCCACATTCTGCAGTTCTATAGACCTGTAAAATTTATGCCAACCGACATTGAAAATGTTCTGGCAGCTGGTGGTGTTGAAAAAACATGACTAAGACACTTAAAAAAAAAATATATATATATATATATATATATACATGCATTTCCTATAGATATTTGGGTTCAAACATTTAAATTTAAAACGTGGTATCTGTCAGTTTCATGGTGGGGACAGCTACAGATGAGAACAGAACATTTCCCTTTTCAGTGCTGCTAAGATGATCAGTTTTAAAGGATCAGGTAACTACACAGTGCTGCATGTGTTGGTGTCTGTCAAAGCTTCTCAACAGGCAGCATACCCATGTTTTATTATTATCCTCACCATGTCACCCTTTAGACCCCCTCCCTGTCTTACCCACGCATGAAGACAGTACAATTTAGCACAGACATTCACTCCACTTTACTCTGCTTGTGTGTACAAAAATGTAAAACACTGTAAATAAACCTAATGGATCACAGAATACACAAAACAAATATAAATATGACACCAAGTTTTAAGTAACTAATTATAGATATTTAATGAGATATTTGAAATTACATATAATTTCTATTAACCTTATGCAGAGTTAAGGTGATATTAATTTGAAATAGTCCATGTATAGAGACTAAATAAAGACTAAAATCGAATATACAAAAATATATTACTCTAAATTTGTCATTGGTACATGAAACTATTTTTAAACATTTCTAGTACTAGTACAAATATGTAGCCATAGCAAGTGTTTATGCAACTAATTGAAATGTGCTACCTCACTTAATTTTATACAGCAAAACAATTTTTTAAAACAGTTGAACAACCATTAATATACAGCTATGAAAAAAATAATAAGAGACCACTTTTACTGGGGACCCCTTTAAAATTGGTCTCTTAATTTTTTTTCCATAGCTGTGTCAAACTAAACAGGATAATAAATAGCAAAACATATAAGTGGGTAAATAATAATGAAATACTTACTGGCGTGCCTGGCCCGGTGCTTGTTGGGCTTGTTGAGCTCTCTCTCTGACTCTGAGTCCTCCTCTTCTGATGGAATTCCAAAGGAGACAGAGAAGGAGGTGGGCTCTTCATTAGTGTGCCCTCCTTCTTCCTTAGCATAATTCTGTTGTTCATTAGCTGTTGCCTCAGTTCCACCGGCCCCCACTCTTTCTGTTTCAGATTCATTCCGAGACGGCTGTATGGAAACCTCGACATGTCCCAGCAAAGCAGAGGGAGAACAGACAAGCACGCCTCGCTGACCTAGAGGCTCTCTCTCCTGCAGTGGTATATAGACAGAGCAGCCTGGTGCACTCTTTGTGGTATTGAGATTTTCAGTGTTTGGTTGATGGCACAAATCTCCTTTAACTCCACGCGCACTTCCTAATGAGGTACAGCCTGTGTCTTCGAGGCTGGCTTTACAGAGTGACAACTGCAATTCCACTACAGCTCCTGGAGTGATTTCTAACCTGGGGCCTCTATCACCAGAATCATAGTTGTTTGGTCTTGCCTTGTCCTTTGGAGCTGGAATACAAAATTGGGTTCGGACCATGGTGTTCCTTGCAGGGCACTGTGCATCACTATTTGTATCTCCATAATGTAGCTCATCCTTATTCTCAGATTTATAAGGTTCCTTCAATTCCCTCCAGGAAGCCTGAGGTGGGCTGTTAACTGACTGTGACCTCGGTTGAGGGGATGATCTGCATTTGTAATGAAGAAACAATGGTTAAAGCAAGAGAGGTCAAGTTGCTATGTGTGTACACATTTATTATATTGGATCGTCTGTATAAATGTAACTCCACAGCAATCAATTATCATCTGAATTATCAAAACTGTCAAATGAGAAGCCTTTCAGAAAGGTCACTGTGTTTAATAGCCCTGACATTATCCATTCAATAGATGCGGTAAGGTCACATTTAAAAAGAGGACCATAAACCATTTAAGTATATGTTGGCTGTAAACTAAGTAAATTAAATATGATAAAGGGTGTTGTTAGTGTTGACTAGTTTAGTACAATCAGGAGGAACAATCCTCAAGTGTTATCTTGAGCTGGGAAGTTAGTGTCGGGAGCCGAACACAAAGCAACTGTTTTGCCATTTGGTTGAGTCAAAGGTCATATCTGTCATTAGCAAGACAACAGTTGCTCTTTCCATAACACAACCAATCAAAATGCAAATTGGACATCAGATTGGATACCTCACAGGTAGATTTGATATAATAACAGTCAAATAAGTTCTGCCTTTGTTTATTGAAGACCTATGTGTCAATTTGAGATGGGATTAAAATCTTAGTAGTGGAGTTTGGGCATCTTGAGCTACTGGTTTCTGATGGCTAGATAATTCAGTTTTGCTACGAATATTAAGTACCTTTTCACCAGCAGTTGCAGGCAGTCAGTGGCTTTCTCGATGAGAACAATAACCTCTGCAAGGCTTAGGCTGGAGCAGGATTCTCCATTAACAGACACAAGCTCATCATCCTCACACAAACCAGCCATGGATGCATGGCTGCCTTCTTCAACCTTAAACACAAGAAACAATACAGCCATGTGTTAGCCTACTTTAATAAAATAATAAATCATTGCTCACATATGACTTTGATAGTTCAAGTAGGTCTTATGCCCTGCAATAAGCAAAAATCCTTTATAAGAGCTCAAACCTGAAAGAATTCGTAGATCATAAATGTGTGTTAGATAAAATGATTGGAAAATTAAAAGAATTTAAAATATCTATTTACACAGAACTATAAAAGCAATAAAGAACTCTTTACCAACAATCATTTTAATTAGCTTTTGTTGACACTTGTGTATAAGCATGCAGAAATGCAACTATTTCATGCAGCATGACAGCTGCATGCTGTTTGACCAAACAATTCTCTTTGACACAGAACATTGGCCGTAATACAGGAAGAGCAGCGGCGCTAAAGTGTGAAAGTACAATTAACCTTTAAGATAATGATACACAGTGCAAATAATTCCGGAAAGAGAGCTTGTCAAATTTCATTCCAATTCAATTCTTCCAAGATGGTACCAACAGATAACACACTCTCCTGCATATTTCAGTACAATATATTTTAAGAACTTTTAAAGCAATCATCAAAATCTTGAACAGTTTTTTGGAATTTTTTAAAAGATGGTTACTAAAATAGGTTGTAACAATAAATACAGACACATATCTGGAGCAAAGGAAAAAAGCAGGAATAGTAAACTATTACATGTACACAGTAATGTCAGTGGATGTAATTCACACATTTTCATTTAAATATTGACTCCATTGGCCCTGCAATGGCCTGGCGCGCTGTCCAGGGTGTTGTGGTGTCCTCTGGTACTACCTTCCACAGTACAAAGACACTAGAGCATTAGGCTTATTGAGTGTTCCAAATTGCCCCTAGGTGTGAGTGTGAGTGTTAATGGTTGTGTGTGTGCTGGCCCTGTGATGGTTTGGTGAGTTGTTCAGGATGTACCCCGCCTTCACCCAGAGACAGCTTAGACAGACTCCAGCCTGAGACCCTAATATAGGATGAGGCAGTTAAACAAATGAAATGGAATAAAAGACCATTTTTAACAAATTAATGTACCGAGCTCCATCAGACGGTGCATACCAGTGGACACACAGTGAAAAAGAGTGGATTTGGCTGATGTGTTTGTGGATGTGTTTTTTCAGCATTAATCAGGTACATAAATAAGACTTGGATATGTGTGATATCATTACAGGAACAGTTTACACCCAATCACTCTCTATTGCATACAAAGATGTACCTTGAGGTATTCTTGGTGTGAATACCTCAAGGGTGCAAAGCTCATTAGTTCTTAGGATTACATATATTTATCTTTTTAGTTAGCTTTATAAAGAAACAGTTAAAGTAGTACTAAAGCATCTTGACAGTCTCTGTATTTTAGAAGACTACTGTGCAATAATTCTGAATACAATATTTGTTTCTGTGTGAAGTTTGCATGTTCTCCCACTGTTTGCGTGGGTAGCTATTTATCTATTCCAAATCACCCACAGGTGTGTGTGAGTGTGAGCATGAATGGTTGTATGTGTGTTGTCCTGTAATGGTCTGACGAGCTGTTCAGGGTGTACCCGCCCTCACCCAGAGTAGGCTGAGATGGGTGCCAGCCTCCCCGTGACCCTAATTAGGATTAAGCAGCTTTGAAAATGAATGGATGAATGAATGTTTGTTTCAGTATCACTGGACACCTCCAACACAACTCAACCTCTCTCTTTTTTTTTTTGCAAAAGAATTGTCATGTTCTGATATGAAAGATCAAATAACAAACAAAAGTTCCTTTATTTATATACGGTGCCTTAAAAAGGTTTTCAATCCACTAATGAGCAATCAAATTTCGATGGATTGCAAATGACCCCAACCAGTAATTTTACTGTAATCTAGCTATCAATCAAGCAAACAAACAAATTAATAAATAAAACAAGCAAGCAAGGCAGTAGTGTAGAGGTATTCAATTAATTTACATTAGTAATTGGTAGAACCAATAAGTGGTCTGGTAGTTCATTATTCTTGGCAGTTCCTCAGGTTTGTTGGATGTTATATGTTAATGAAATCTCAGTGCCACGGATTCTCAATGGAATTCAGATTTGGTAATTTACTTGGCCACTGCAGAACATTCACCTTTTTTATTTTAATCCACTCCTGTATAGCTTTGGCCCTGTGTTTGAGTCCACTGTTTTGCTGAAAAGCAAAAGTTTCTCCCAATCAATCTTTAGTTGTCTTTGGCTGTTTGTTTTTAGTAGATTGAAGCAGCCTCTCTTGTAATCTCCCCATACGTTTGCTCCATCTATTCTACCTTCAGTTTAAAGACATAATCGAAGTTTTGTACATGAAAAGTCTCCGAAAAGAGTATGATGCTGCCAACAACATATTTCACTGTAGGAATTGTGTTAACTAAGGTATGTCCTGTGTTAATTTTGTAGGACACTTAGATCTTAGCCAAATAGAGCCTCTGATTTTGATCTTATCACACTAAAAGCCACAAGCATTTCTTGGGCTGTCCAACTTCATTCATTCATGAGTTTGCTGAGCCACTTTATCCTGGAAGGATTGAGCCTACAAGTATATCAGACGATTACTGGCAATGGCAGTGTACTGTACACTGTACACACCAGACCATCGCAGGGCAACACAATCACACTATCTATCTAAGTCATAACTACCTAAGGGCAATTTGGAACAACCAGTTAGCATAATGTGCATCGCTTTGCATTGAGGGTGGAAACCCACGCAAGCCCTCTGGGAGAATATGCAGACTCCACACAGAAATGATTTTTGCCAAGCCTGGGACTTAAACCCAGGGAGATGTTCATTCATTCATTCATTCATTCATTCATTGTCTGAACCGCTTAATCCTAATTAGGGTTGCGGAGGGCTGGCACCGACTCTGGGCGAGGGGAGGGCACACCCTGGACACCTCGACATGCCATCGCAGGTCAGAAACACGCTGTCGGCAATGCAGCCTACTCTTGACAAATACCATAGACCTTCACCATGGACACTGTAACATCTCACCAGCAAAATTCTAGCTTGTAGTAGGTTTGTGTTCTACCACTAGAGGGCAGTGCTGTAACAATAATCTATATTCTATCATCCATCCCATCACACAGCAAAGTTATGAACTAGGACCACAGTTCCCAACCCTGTTTCTGATCTAATGTCCTGCACATTTTAGTAGTTTTCTTTTTCTCAATACTGCAGATTCAACTATCAGCTAACAGTTAGAGTGTGTGTTAGAATAGGAGAAAACACTAAAATGTGCAGGACCGGGGTGGGTCGAGGGTGGTCGAGTGTGTATTAAGGCCCAGTGAGAGGACTTAACATTCACAGAGTGCACAGTGTTGAGAGCAGTGTTACCACTACACTACCACTACTCTTACTATTGACATAACTTATATACTCTATAATATATACCTATAATATATAACCTTTGCCTAAAAGAGCTCCTAATAAAAAGAAATACAAAATTACTGTTCTATTATTTTTTGGTGAAAATGTGTTGAACAGTGCTATTGTATGCAGTGGAAACCAAAACAATCATTCTGACAGGTACACTGAGGTAAAAGAATGACTAATAACCAAAGCACTGAAAATACCAATTTTTCTGAAAAATTGAAGGGTATCACACTTTTTTTTACTTTCACATAGCATAAATAAACTGCAAACCATATGGAATGGATTAGCAAGTGAAGAAATACAAAAATATGTGAACACTATGACTGAAAAGTTAAATGCTGTAATCAAAGTAAAGGGTGGCCACAATAAATATTGACTTTTTTTTCTCAAAAAAGAGACTGTTATTTTGTTATTACTATATTTTGTTGTTTGTTTACTTATTCTCATCTATATGATCCCATATTACACTAAATAAATACTTGAATAGTACTTGGTTTCTGATTTATCTTCATTTTGTTTAGTGTATAATCATCACTGCCCACTACTGTATTTCTTTTATTTCTTCACTCGCTAAACCATCCCATATGGTTTGCAGTTCATTCATGCTATGTAAAAATTAAATTTGCAACACCCTTGTTTATTGGCCATACTTTTACCTAATATGTCATGTCATTTTCTGAACCGCTTAATCCTAATTAGGGTCGCGGGGATGCTGGCGCCCATCTCAGCCGACTCTGGGCGAGGGCAGAGTATACCCTGGACAGCTCGCCAGGCCATCGCAGGTTTTACCTAATATACTTTTCGGAATTATTATTAATTTTAAAATTATAAAGAAGTATTTCTTTACTTTTTTATTTTTTAGGAGCCCTTTTAGACAAAAGTTGTGGTGTCTAGTCTTTAATGCACATTACTATATATATATATATATATACACACACACACACACACACACACACACACACACACACACACACACACACACACACACACACACACTAATTTGTAATATAGTTACTACAGCATCATACAAATATAACTTCACTAATAACAACCAAAAGCAGTAATATAGTATAGTATAGTAATATGAGATATTTTCATGACTTTATATGGTCACATTATGAGCAGCAGGGAAAGAGCATACTGTTTTTGATGGTGATAAACCAAGGACAATGTGGGCTTTGTTTTAACAACAGTAACAGCAGTAACAGCAGTGGTAAATGAAACAGTTTACATTACCCGTATATGGATCTCTGATAGATGCAGTGTGTGTGGAGTGATTGCTCAAACAGTAAAGGTGGATGCCTGAACTGCAAGAATCAGTGCTCACTCCAAAAAAGGATGGGAAAATAACCACACAATTAATTTTTTTTCAAGCGTCTCAGAGTTAGGCAGACTGAAGAAAACCAAAGTGTTGTTCTGATGTTGTCTACGACATGAAACTGCAAATACCAGTTTTTGACAGCCTTTCAGTATATACAAGTTCTCTCAACTTTATTAAATGACTGCACTTAATCAAGAATAAAAAAAACTGGTTGATCCATTACGTATGCACTATAAATAGCATGTAATGCTCATAAAATACATACTCATTAAGAAAATTGAATTACAATTGCAGCTGTTTCTCTTGGCCAGTTTCATGTTGTGTATGTTTGCAATTCTCTGACTAACAACTTCCAAGCCTTAGGCAAGTAAAAACTAACCATTCCATTGTCAGGCAAATAAAGTTCCTACAGTTAAATACACCACAGCATTTAATGCACTGTTTAGGTACAGCATTGCCATGGGGGTTGTCCGGCTGTCTGATAGCAGCATTACACTGATTATTGATGTACAGCTGTGTGTGTGTTGTGTGTGTGTGTATGTGTGTGTGTGTTGTGTGTGCCTGCACATGTGTTTGCCTTGAGGGAACAAATCATTCATCAGTTTTTGCTGCTATTCAGTTTCGTAAAATCCAACTTCTATTAGGTGAGGTCAGTCTCTGAGGAAGTTAGTGAATGTACATATCCTTCTTCTGCCTTAACGGTTTCCCATATACATGATTAAATCATCCTTAATGTGGCAGAACAGTGGCATAGTGGTTAACACGTCTGTCTCACATTAAGAATGTCCTAGGTTCAAGTCCCAGGTTAGACCTGAGCTGTTTGTGGTGTACCCTGCCTTCACTCAGAGTCAGCTTAGAAAGGACTCAGCCTCCCCATATCCCTAGAAGGCTTAAGTAGTTCGGCAAATAAATTAATCAATGTTATTCATAATTGTCCTGAAATTTCAGCAGGTGCAGATAATGCAGAGCCTTACCACATATCGCAGTAGTGTGTTGATGATCTTCATAAAGTAATTAATCACAACCCCGTGCATTTTAAATTTAGTTAAAATGCTAATGACTTATTTTAATTGACTTGAAAAGTAATTTTTAAAATGTTTCTTTGTCATTCTCAAGTTGATGCTCCCATGATTTTCCCGTCTTTGATAGTGCACAGTTAATGGGTGCTGCCTGACTTAAATCCATAGATTTATTATTGAACCTAATGGTCAAAAATGGAAACTATGTCAAAATGATAATACAGAATCACTGGGGTAGGAAACACACAGCCCCGTGCTTGCTTTAAGAATATTTTCACTTAGAGGAGTATTTACAACACAATGCAGCTAATGACAGGGCTATCAGGTTGCAAATTATTCATCAAATTGGACCAGGTATGGCCAAGATTTTGTTTTTATACCAGAAGCTGAGAAAACCAAGAAAATATATCTCCCTTTCCAGTGCATTAATTTTTTGGCCTACTTTCAGGTGTGTTTTTACCATTCACGTGAGCTATGTCGAAGGTAATGTGACGTGGTGATTTTTGTTCCGCAGGAAATTGTGTGTGTTTGTCTGTCCGCAGTACCTGAGTGTGCGCTTTTTCCTAGTAAATTATTGCCATTGGCGTGATCTATATTATTCTTGTCATTATTACTAGACATCTGAAAACTTATTGTACTAAAGTAAAGTAATATTACGAGAGTCATTACATTTACATAGACACTACATAGAACTTTCCAATGGATCTAACACCGGGATCTAATTAGATAATTAGAAGTTCAACTTCGTCTTCAAGTTAGACAGAGCATGCGTGAGTCCGAAGACTCGGAAGAGGTAAGATTTAAAATTTGAAATTCTCTACTAATAACATAGTAACTTTTGTCATGACAGCAGTAATGTTATTAGTAGTATTAATGTTAACGTATCATTCGGGTAGGGTAACATAACCTAACATTAGTCCCTATTATACAACAACAAGGACCTGACATTACATATTCCAGTTGGTGCCACACGAAAGGTCAGTGAATGCGTGCGTTCACCCCACCAGTCATTTTAGATACAGGTGAGCTGTTAGCTTTGAAATTTTGTAACCTTTTAACCTTGGTTAATTAGTTTAATTCGTATTTCTTTTGTATACACCTCACAGTCAGTCAAACAGAAAAATGATTTAACATAGGGAAAATAGGGTTGTTTACTGCAAATATACGCTACAGTAAATTACAGTAATTTTCTCAGTATGAAACAGCTTACCGTAAATAATGCAACAATAAATTACTGTATTTTTAATGGTAACGGATATCCTACTACAAACTTGGCAACAGTAAATTGCTGCAATTTGTACGGTGCTTTACATTTGCAGCATTTGGCAGACACTCTTATCCAGAGCAACTTACAACTATCATCTTTATACAACTGAGCAATTGAGGGTTAAGGGCCTTACTGAAGGGTGATAGCCAGAATTGTACCGCTGACCCTCAGATCAGTAACTCATCGCCTTAACCACTAAGCCACCACTGCCGTACAGCTTTAAATGTAAACTGGAAACCTTAGTTCTTATATGCCATGTTACTGCTTGGCATAATATAATAATTATTATACAGCATATAATGACCACCTGATATAAAGGACATTTAAAGTAATAAAAATACTAAAGGTAGAAAAAATTCTACCTCACCCCCTGCAGCACTACAATGCGTTTAATATTAAGAAGCCATTAGCCTACATGTAAGGCTACTGCAAAGTTTTTCACTGCTGATGCTAGCTAATATTTTTATTTTTATTAGCAGGAAGCTGCAGATACTTGTATACAACGGCATGCAATGTAGTCATGATTACTTACTGTCGAACAATCATACGGTATATTATTGTAGCAAATAATGTATATTACCGTAAGAACTATGGCAATCAGTTACAGTAAGTATCCTATGGCACACATTAATATTTATGGCATTTGGCATTTTATGCAACTGAGCAATTGAGGGTTAAGAGCCTTCAACACACCCACAACTGCCCAAGGAATTTACCCAATTTTTTTGTCATGGACTATGTTTGTCACGTTATCTACCTGTTTTGTGATGTATATGACAGGGGTTTAAGTATAACAGACCACTGCTATGTACTGAGTCATTAGTAAAAGCAATCATATAATTTAAAAATCAATATTTTGTAATTAGCCAAGTAATAAGCAGGATAGTATAGAGAAAACAGGTCATCATCATAAAACAAACGTTCTAGTCTCCCTGTCAGGGTTTATTCCATTATAAAAGATTAGCTTGCTGTATATTATCATTTACATAAAATCTGAAATTGATTATGTAGCTATGCACACTATACAGTATATGTAGAGTAATGAAAGCTTTGTGCCCGGCTGTATGTCTAGATTATGATATATGAGTGAAAGGTGTGACATCATCTCAGGAATGCACAGTTAAGTTGATGTTAAGTTATCTGGGAGTTTTGTCTGCTTCTTCAGGTACAGGTTTTATTTTCAAAGGCTACATTTGTTTTGTGCAGCTTGAAGAATGTGAGGAGTTATGACTTCACCATTTTTGCGACGATGCCAGAATTCCCCCAAAAGACTGATGACAAAGGAAGAAAACAATCTTCCTTATAAGGAAAACAGTCCACTACATGCACCCAGAAACACAAAGTTGGACAGAGGCACATAGACCTGAAACTGCATACAAACACAATCATGGTCAGAGAACATCTCAAATGTAGAATATTTCTCATATTCTTGCTGACTCTCTCATTTTTTTTCCCTTGATATGTTTGTCTTTCACTTTATCAGAAAATTGTCGATTGGTTTAAAGTTTATGTCTTCCAGATGACATGCTGGATGAACAGAACAACTTCACAACACTGTGTCAGACATCATTCTATCATCATGAGCCCCTTCGCAGGAGTACAGGCAAATATTTACTCCCTCAGCTCAAACATCTGATCTCACACATGGCTTATTGAAGAGTGAAGTCAGACTTCCCAGTTTTAATTTAGAAACTTCTAGTAACTCATACAAATATATTTTCAGTTGAGCGGATGAAAAGGGTAGATAACGCAACAACTTTCACCCAGGATTTAACTTTATAAATACTTTCCTTGGCTTAGAAAGAAGAAAGATGCCCACTTGGCTGACCTACAGTTAGTCAGCCATTACAGCTTGATTTGATGCCAACTGGCCACATCATACTGCATTGTTCCCATCATCGCACATAATTTCAAGCCCCACTCAAATACTTTTATTAACATCTTGTCTGATAAAATGCATGCTGTCAATTCCAAATATATACTGCAGGTGTATAGACGAGAATATTCAATGTGAAAATAGATGAAATGCCCAAAAGCAATACTGTCTTACACTATTTCCTTAAGACTGCTTTGATTTGGGCTTTGGCAAGCATTCAAGTCAGTGGAATGCACATCACTGAAAAGTAAAATTCTTTTGACAAGCTAATGACCAGTGGGAACAATAGTTATGCAAGATAACACACTGAGACCACCACTGACAATGTGGAATCACGTAAGTTGTAGCAGAATCAGCTTCAGGCAGTTAGAATACATAAACAAGCAAAAACCTTAGATTCTCAGATTGAACCTTCAGGAGACTGAAAAGACTTCAGGAAATTTAATGTTTGATGTTGCCAACCAATTAAGTATGGAAAATGTTTTGTAGGATTTTTGGCTCTCACTCTGAGAATTAAAGCACAGAGTCACCTCTGCCAGTCTTATTATTAAATGTACATAACCACTCTATCCACTTTAATCAGGGTTGTATTGGGTCCGGGGTCTATCCTAGGAACGCTGGGTGTCAGGTGAAAATAATGCCTAGATGGGACATCAGTTTATTGCAGGACACTGTTAAACTCTACAAAAACAATGAAGTCTGTACAAGATCAACTTGGAAAGACTAAAAGTACCAGGATGCTTCTCAGAACACAGTTTCTATAAATAAAATGCTAAAGGGTTATTAATGTACCAGGATTTGCTTGGGAGATGAATTTAAGTTTCCTGGGAAAAATAAAAGTCTACATGAGAAGCATGATATCCTCTACAAGGAAGAAAAGTCAAGGGAGTATAACTTTGTTGTCATTTTTCACTGATTAAAAATAATGATAAGGCTATATAGTCAAAATGTGTTCCATTTACTCTCTTTAAGGAAAGGGTTGTGATATTTAAGAGTTCTTCTCTTCGTTCTGACTAGAAGACACTTTGTTGCATGGTTCAAGATAGAAATTAGGTTGAGTAAACAAAAACCTTTAAGGTTCTAAATGTTTTAAAAGTGCACCCTAACTTGGAGGATCCCCTCAACCCTGGTGCTGAAGGATCTCCTTTACTGTACATTGTAGTGTTTCCTGTTCCCAACACACCTGACTCTACTAATAAGTTAATTTAGATCTGTTCCCAAGTTAAAGTGGGTGTACAGGAGCATTGAACACACAAAAATGTACAAGACAGGGGGTCCTGCAGGACCAGGGTGGGGAACATCTGCCCTAACTCAAGTGTTTCACAAGAGCATGACTGTTATGTTTTCAGACGCAGTCATGGCCACAAAATTCAGTTTTACATTCTAGAATTTTAAACATAACGAGTAATGTTACCTGTCTGGGATAAACGTGGATGGTTCTAAGTAGACACTAAAAGAAAAGCATTTGTTGGAGAATTCAGAGTTCTTAGTCCCCTAGTTGGAACTCTGACAGGCTAACATGCTGTTGTTGTGTCGGTCACAAAACCCATAGATTCTAAACAAATAAATTCATTTATAAATAAAGATGGATTCTCCTAAATAATGAACTGACAAAAGTTCAAAATATTACCCTGCCTAAACTAAATTTTGTTTGACTGCATGTAAAAAAAAACAAAAAATAAAAAAAAACTCTTACATAACAGGCACGCTTTTGTGTAAACACTTGAGTAACCCTTAATGTCTTACAAAGGGTCCCCAATACTAACAGTTTGTACTTGTTTAGACTTTGATCATATCCATGAAAGTGTTAAGAAGTAACATGCTACACTGACCCACTAGCAGATGTTTATTACCTTATAAGGACTCCTGCTTGAGTGTGATGGAGGAGAGCTACCAGCTACCATCACTACTAGAATCTGCTCCCATTTACTTACATGGACTGATTAAGTAGATCAAATCATAGTCATGTGCTGTTCTAACAGCTTTGGAAATGAACGCTTGCTCAAACCTTACTGTATACAGGGACCGTACATAAATGGGGTATAGGTTCACATCCCGAGCTCACAGTAAATCATCATAAACTGCCATTGTTTTGATACTATTACCAGCATATTGAAATCAGTGTGAGCTCTTGAACCACTGGATGATTTGGGGGAGGCTTTCAGCTTGGTTATCTATCTTATAGGAAACAATCAGCAAAAAGGTATTAGACTCAATCCCTAAAGTGTGTCAAGTTCAACTTGCATATATGAGTAAACTTGGAAAGAATTCACTGTTTCAATTAAGTCTGCACTAATGAATAACCCCTAAAACATGAAATAATCCCAAACCCATCAATGCACCATTATAAAGCTGTCAGTCACATTGTTCAGATTGGTGATTCCCAAAACAAACGCAGCTCCCTGAATAACTAAATTACCTGACGCATGTTAAGACTGGAAATCTTTACAGCCCGTGTGTGTGTTAATATGTGACCCTCACCTGGTGCACCTGAACACGTCGGTGCGGCTCCGTGTCATTTTGGCGCAGCTGGAAGCCCCAGGGCGCGCGACCCCGCACCGTCACGCATGCGTAATCCTGCGCGCTCATCCCGTCCCGCGCGTGCCTGTCTCCGCTCCGAGTCTGTGATCGGGAGAATATGGACAAGGGTTTAGGGGAAGAAATCACGGCCAGCCCCCTGCTCAGCGTCATTACTCTTAGACCTGCCCAGAGGCTCTCAGACCCTTCTCAAACTGGAGCTTGAGGTAATTGTTAAAGCTTTCAAACCAAAAACAGTAAAAAACAAACAAACAAACAAACAAACAAACAAACAAACAAACAAAAAACATCCCTTTAACCACATTCTGACATTTCCAGATGGCAACAATTCCCTCACACACATCTTAATATAAAAATGTAAAAATATAAAAAAAAAAAAAAAGTAATAAAAAATTAAATAATTTAAAAGATATTAAATAAAAAAATTTTTTTATATATTTTATTTTTATTTTATGTTTTATTTTATGTTATATATTTTATATTTTATTTTTATTGTATATTTTTACATTTTTATATTTATATTGACTTTAACTATAAAGTCCTTTAAATAGTTATAGTTATTGTTCTTTTCTTCTTGATATTGATAGTTTATTCTTTAATTTTAAGGACAGTCGTAACAAGCATTTCACTACATTTTGTACTGTGTATGATTTTGTACGTGACAAATAAATTTGAATTTGATTTGAATTTGATCTTTGCTATCTTCTGAGCCTGCATACTACACTTCTCAGCATTCCATTCTCCAGTCTCAGTCACCTGAAATGTCATATGTCCCGGAACTCACTTGTCATCCCTCACTGGCAATCACCATCACAGTATATAAGAACATGGCTTTGCACAAACTCCTTGTGAAGTATTGCTCCTGTGTGTTTCAACCAGTGCATACTGAGCCATTTTGTTCCTCCCAGCGGTCTAGTGTATGACCAGTTTTCATATTTAAACCTTAAACTTAACCTTAGCCTTGACTTTGACGCCCCAGTTTTGTGTAGGATCTCTGCCTACTTTGTCTTCGTTAAACTGTGTACTTGATCGATTGTTCTTCATCTGCCATATGAGTATGAGCTTGGACTGTGTTTGGGATACAACTATTTATATATATTATATATATGTGTGTTTGTTGGCCCTACGATGGACTGAATGAATTAATGAATCTTCAACACTTACTGTGGAAGCCTATTAACTTCTTTTTTTTTTGTAGAATTGTCTTTCTAGTTGTTGGTGTAAAGGGTGGGTAAGAAAGATGGGTCAGCAATTTAGTGATGCAAATCAAAGTGCTGATTGCCTCACTGATTCGGTTCCTCTTTCTGCACTAAATTTAAACATTTGAGTACATTATGAGCAGTGTGGCCTCTGAAGAAGAGAAACACGTTTCATACACCTGTGTGCCGAGCGGCAGAGCAAAATTATGCTTTTTTTTATTTTTTAAAGAAGGAATTTTATACTCTTTTCATTTTGCTCATTAGGTTTGTGTGACATCTGAGCGTACTTTATAATACAAATCACAAACAAAGGACTTATTTCATTTTATTTTGTCCCTGTCATTGCTTGTAAGTCTGGTGGTGTAGTGGTTCGATGCTGGGCTTATGATCAAGAGGTCATGGGTTCAAATTCCTGTTAGACTCCTACTGAGCTAAGACCCCTAAGCTCTAAGTCTTAACCATTGTCCAGCCAGCAGTAAAAATGGGTACCAGTAAAAATGCTACAGAAACCTCCAGCCCGATGAGCCAGTAGGCTTGGATGGAAAATCCAACAGACCTTTTTTTATGTCACTGATAGAGTTGTGGTTATAAAGTGTGGACCTGGTTATTTAATGTTAACTGTGTTAGTGTCTGCGTGCAAGACTCACTGGATACGGTGAGTACATTGTTCTTGATGTTAGCGGTGATCTGGATGCGTCCTCTGCGTTCAGTGTGATCCGTTCCACACAGACTTGGCACGTTAGCAACACAACGCTTATGAATATTCATCATACAATCTGCAAAAAGATAGAGGAGAGAAGAAGAGAAGTTTATGAAATAAATGTAGCATTTAAGCTGACTGATAATTTTGACCCTGGTTGTCAGTAGAAGGCTATCTGATTATCAGTAGAAAGCTAAGTTAAGCTACACCCCTGTTTAATATCCTGTAAATTACAACTGTCATTTATCCCTATATCCATAGTTATTCTGACTTGCCAGAATTAAAAAAAGTAACTATTCCCCCCCTCCCCTTTGTTTTTTTGTTTTTTTTAAATAGTAACTTAAAATTTTTAATGGTAATGATGTTATCGATGATGCTGTTAACAGTAGTTTTGGTCAGAATGTCAAAATATTTGCTTGCACTGATGGGGGAGGTATTGAATATGATAACCGTCACGGTGATATTAATTAAGACAATATCAAGGATGCCTTTCATGATGATGGAATGCCATGATGATGGTCATGATGAATGGTGATGGTATAAAGGTGATGGTGACAATAATCAATGAATAAGGTCTGCGATTGCCTGGCCATGTATAGAGTCCAGAGTCGGCTGAGATGGGCGCCAGCCTCCCCATCGACCCTAATTAGGATTAAGCGGCTTAAAAAAATTAATGAATGATAAAGGTCCTGTGATGATTCTGATGATGGTGATTATAGTAATGGTCAGCTTGGTGTTGGCTATAGTGACAATGTTGGGATTAATGGTAATACTCATCTGACATGATGGTGTTGGGGGTAATGATAATGGTGTCGGTTATGATTACTTAGACAATAGCGGTGATTAGATAAAAGGTTTTGATCTTGGCCATGGTAATGATGTTGATGGTAATGGCCATGTGTTGGTTCTGATTAGTGTGTAGATTTTGGTAATGGTCAAGTGTTGGTGTTTGCCATAGTGATGATGCTGCCACTCAGGATAATGTGAGGGTTCCGATTACTGGGAGAGTGGTGGTGATTATGGTATTGGTCATGTGACAATTCAGATTATTATGATGATAGCTGTGATCCTGGCTCCACAGCGTACTGGCAACCTGTTCAGGGTATACCCTGCCTCTTGCTGAAGCCAGCTGGAATTACATCCAGCTTTTCCCATGACCCTGATTGATGAATAAAACAATATAAATAATGGCTGCCTGGATGGCTGGATGGATGAATGGTTGCAATCCTGATAATGGTCAAGGGCTCAATCTGATTACTGTGATGCTGACAATCATGATAATGCTAATGTGATGATTCTGATCGTGGCAACAGCGGTGGTTGGGATATGGTGCTGATTTTGATTTTGATAACAGCCATGGTGATTATGATAATAAAAATAGAGCTAGTGATGACATTCATTATGATAACAATCCTTGTAATGGTGATTGAGATAATTGTGCTGTGGATTACAATAATGATGGTGAGTTTGATTCTGATAGCATTACTAATGCTAAATATGGTGATTACCATCATTTTTGTCCAAATTATGGTATAATAATCATGGTTTATGGTGGTGTGATTCTTAGAACATCAGTAATGATGGTCACTGTCATAATAATCATGATGATGGTGGTGATGAAAAGAATTAGATTACGCAAAGCTGAAAGCGAAGGCATGCTTTATGATAATTTGAGTTTTATGTCTGCATGCAAGATGTGTATCAATGTGTCGGATCAAATCCATTCATATCTGATCCATACACACCATTACACAGTACTCCGACTGACTATAATGGCATTTTTAATGAGGCAAAAGTAATGATGTACAGGAGATAAAGGCTGACACACCTACATAAATAATGCCAATCACTGACACATCCAGTGAATCCCATGGTAGCAAATTTTTGCTACATATTTAAACATGAAATAAAGAAATATTTCACCCTGTTTATTATGGTGCCTACAAACAATACCAGAATTAGCTTTTTCTAGCCATTAGTCATTAGAAATATCTACAGATACAGTATTTTTCTATGAAGGAAGTAAGTACAATGGTGGTGCAGTGGCTAGCACGTCCGCCTCACAGCAAGAAGGTCAGGGTTCGATTCCCGGGCTCTGGCGTTTCTGTATAAAGTTTGCATGTTTTATATATATATATATATATATATATATATATATATATATATATATACAGTATAAATGTTTGTATGAAACTCAAGATCTTATATACAGTATATATATATATATATTTATAAAGCTATATATGTATGTCTTTTTGTTACTTCTATAGAAAAAAAAATTTTCTATACAGAATTTTGAAACCAAAAAACAAATTTTATTTTCCATAGAAATCTATAGAATTCTACAGACATTTCTATAGAAAGAAGGAACAAAAACACTATACATTTTTTTCTATAGAAATCTATACTTTATTTCACAAGGGATGGACTGGTGATCTGTTCAGGATGTACCCAGAGTTCACCCAGGGTCATCTGAGATAGGCTTACGCCTCACCGCAAACATGATATGATGAAGCGGTTTGGCAAATCACACAGAGTGATGAGATGAGAAGATGTGATAATTGCAAGGATTACTTATTCTTTGAGACTGATCTGGGTTTTTTTTCGTGTTTAAATTACGAAAATAATGAATACAAATGCCAGTTTTATGTGTCATTTGTTGGACTATATCACATTCGTCTGTAGGCGCTGTACTCAAGAGGGTGAAATGTTTGCTTGTTCAAATATGTTGAAAAAAAAATCAACAGTTTCTAGAAGATGTCTTTATTTATTCACATTACTGTAAATCCCCATCCACACACACACACACACACACACTTTACTTTCTGAGGTACTGAAACACTCCTCCACAGTTCAAGCAGAAGAGAGCTGGAGGACTAGTGATAGCTGGAGTGTAAACAGTGTGGAGGGCCCAGTGAGGCAGGCACACACACACACACACACACACACACACACACACACACACACACACACTTTTGTCTATTTTATAATTAAACATAAT
>JAOUQZ010000041.1:12391996-12421046 GCA_028564935.1 Neosilurus hyrtlii
TATATCTCTGTGCACTGCTGCCACTGAATTAGCTAATGAATGAATTGCATGAATAAGGTGTGAGTGTACAGGTGTTCCTAATTAAGTGTTAGGTGAGTGTTAATATTAGATTGTGTTAGTTATGATAATTTTATTATTGTCTATGTGATTATATTGTCCATAATCTTGTCTGTTATAAAGTTAACAGATATTTCAGAATTAGAATGCCTCATTGGTTTAATAATCATTTAGTTAATATATAGTCTTATATACCATATAATGTACACTATTACTACTAGTAAATATTATATACACACTATTGGAGTCCTGTGCTTAATGCTATATTAGTTACTAATATTGACAGCAAAGGCCAGTAACATAATTTTCAGTGTTAGATGTAATTCTCACTGCCTTATTTTCTTGCCTATAATTTGATACAGATAAGCCAGTGTAAGTCATTTTTTCCGTTGTTCTCTTTCTTAGAACAATAAGCCTTCCAATCCTCCTGCTTATATTTTCATGATTGATGTTTCCTACAACAACATAAAGAGTGGACTTGTAAAACTGATATGTGAGGAACTCAAGACACTGCTTGATCGACTTCCAAAGTAAGTTAATTTCCTACCCTTAATTGACATTTGTCCAAAAATGTTACCTTGATTTTTTTAATAAAATTTTACATAGGCTGTAAAATAAATCAGGAATCCGTATATTATATGCAAACATTTTAAAAGAATTTTGGAACATTATTATTGACATACTTACTAAAAGTCCTTTTCTGCTTGTAGTTTCCTAATATAACGTACAGAAGCACTAACAGTATAATTGAATTGCTTAGTGCCAAAACCTGCTAAGTCACAAATTTGTGATTTTGAGAAGAACACAAATAATACAAATAAGTCATATTAATCAGATGATTTGGGATTTTAGCTGAAAGAAAGCTTTGGTTGTCCACTTTGGAGTGACTTTCAGCATTTGGGGAGAGACCTCTAGTGTCAGAATATGATACTACATTATTTTTCATCATGTATGGACTTAGCAGGTTATGGCACTGAGCCCTTTTTTTCATACTCTTAAGAACTCCTAATGTGCACTGTTGAAGCATCTCAGTCAGTTAGATATAACCATCAGGGATCTGTTCTTGTAACACCAGTCTTTTGTTGTTGATGTAATAATATATGTATCAGTATAAAAATTTGACTATGAATGTTTGTCAGGCCTGTTTTGATAGTGTATCTCAGGTGTAAGACATGTGGATCTTAACTGCTGTCAGCTTAGAAAGCAACAACTGAAAAATGGCCCCAATGCCATGCCAAATATGGTCAGTAAAATGAGAGTAACGAACAGTGAAACAAGAAAACTGCAGCAAGCCAAGCACTGCTGTATCTCATCATTTGAAAATTCCTGCCTACATGATTTTTGTGGGGGCTGACCGAGAAAGGCCAAATCTTTGAAATGTTCATGGAGCACAATGCTTTTGTATGTACCAAATGTTTTGGCACATGATAAGACAGACTTTGGATTTACTACCTAGTAGTTCTAATGTAGCTCTTCTGCAAAACTCTTCTCCTTCTTCACCAGCCCCTGAGGGTATGTCCGTGTTTGTTTGGAAAACTGACCTCACCTCAAAAGCATGCTGGAAGTGCACTCCAAATAAGCCTGCAGTATTAAATCTGATTTCTCTCCTCTGTTCCTGGCTTTGCTCACTAGAGTGCATGCATTTAATGAAAAACACATTGGACGCCCAGTGTTTTTATATGGCTTAACTTACTGTGATCTCCTATAGAAAGGGACTTTCAAAGGCCAAGCTATTGGTGACTGACCCCGGAGTTTTATGACAGCATTTTAATTTTCCCCCATTTTTCTTCAGGTACCAAGCTCATAAATTAAAAAATATATATAATATTATGTAACATAAATAAATATGCCATTGCTGGTCCTCTCTTTCCTGGAGTAATGTTTGCTTTTATTCTGTTCGTTGTATGGATAATGGCAACGTTTGCTGGTAGGGCCTCAGTTATTCAACCCAGCACATTATTTTAAAATTGTTATATTAGGTGTACAGATCCCAGATACAGGCTAGCTTCATTCATCTACACTAGGTTCAAACACTTTTTCTCTATAATGCCCCATTACTTACTTTCGTAAGTATGTGTCAAATTCATTTGTGTACACTCAGGGTAGTCTTGCAGAATGTGAGCTTTATATAATTTTAGCAGCTTTATTTATTCCAGCTTTTAACAGTATTTACAGTATCTATTCGGAAATATTAGGTGGCATGGTGGTGAAGTGGTTAGCACATTCTCCTTACAACAAGAAGGTTCTAGGTTTGAGTCCCTGAATTGGCTAGGGTGTTTCTATGTTCTATGCGAAGTGTACATGCTTCCCCCATTACCCTAATGGGATTAAGTGGTTCAACACATTATGTTAGTGTATTTGGAAGTCCCCCCCCCCCCCCCCCCCCACCCAAAAGTAAATTTCTCCTGTAAATGCATGTATTCTATTCAGATGTTGTAAGCAGGCAACATTGTGTGCTATTTTAGTTTCTTCTGTCTAGTTGGAGCTTGTGTGAACTTTTGACTTTTGATCTCTGTAACTGTTTCTCAGTCAGCCAGGTGATAAGGTAGGAATGATACGTGTCATTTTATTGCCTTTTATTTTTATTTTTCTTATTTCCTTTTTTTTTTGTTATAGCTGTGTTTACACACCCCCTTGAAGTATAATTCATATTTGGGCAGGGAAGGGGATTTAAACCTGTAAACAAACTCGTTCACAAGCTTTGTGGTGCTGCAGTTGTAATGGTTCTGCCAGTCGAGAATCAAGATTTGTACATCTGATATTGAAGCAATCAGGTCTTTTTTTTAAAAAATGTATTTATTTATTTATTTTTACCCATCTTTCTTTAATAATGCTCTTTTAGCACTGTATTTAAAATTTTTTGTGTTGTATTTTTGGTAGATTGAGGAGTGTATTTTTTTTTTTTTTTTTTTTGGCCCTCCAGACCAGCTTCAGAACTATTTATGTTGAAGTGACTTTTGGAATTATAAATACAAATACAAATTATATCTCTACAAGAGAACATGTGTCTCTCATCTTCCAAGTTCACCTTGTTTCATCTGTGAAATGGTTTGGATTTATCTTATAATTGAAAGTCATCCCGAACTCAAATATATACTGGGCACTCATTACGTATACTACACATTAAGGTAAAACATTCAAATTGATTGTATGGCGAGAGTATTGAAGCAAATAGCTAAAAAGTAATTTTATTTACAGCTCCATAGACATTTAACTATTAAAATATGATGACTGAGGGTGGGGTGGGGATATCATGCTGGCATAATGGTTAGCACTATTGTTGTGGACACCAAGGGCTTTTCTCTGTGAGGCTTGCATTTTCTCCATATCTTTGTATGGGCTTCCTCCAGGTGCTCCAGTTTCCTCCCACAGTCCAAAGACAGGCACTTTAGCCTTCTTGGCTGTTCGCGATTGTCCCTAGGTGTGAATGTTTGTGTAAATGGTTGTTTGTCTCTCTTGGCCTCGCAATGGATTGACGAGGTATTCAGGCTGGGTACTTTTTTCTCCTAGTCAACTGTGATTGGCTCCAGCTTCTCTGTGACCCTAAACAGGATAAGCAGAAATGAATGAGTTAATATGAAGAGCATTTTACACAGTAATGCATACATGACTTATGGTAATTATGTATGTATCATAATTACAATTTCTACTGAGACACATATGGCAGAGGTTGGCATTGGTTATCAACGGACCCAATCTGCCTCATATGAACTATCTAGCCTGGTAAAGGGGGTGTAATGGTTTGGGGAATGTTTTCTTAGTGCATTTTAAGCCAGATAAAACCAATCAGTCATCAATCATTCCACAGCATATTTAAAGATTTTTGCTGACCATGTGCACCCCTTCATGGACTCATTTTGTCCAGTGGTTGCCTCCAGCGTACTAATGCACTAAGTAACAATGTAAAACTGTATTACCACCACTGAAATTGGTCTCCAAAAATTTACATAGCTGTCACAGTGTAGTAGTGGTAAACACATCCACCCAACAGCATGAAGGTCCTGGCTTTGAGTCCCTGGCTAGGCAAGGGCGTTTCTATGTGGAGTTTGCATGTTCTCCCCATGCTTGCATGGGTTTCCTCCTGGTACTCTGTTTCTTCCTACAGTCCCAAAACATGTACATTAGGCTAACTGGATGTTACAAATTGCCCCTAGCTGTGAGTGTCAATTTGAGTGGTTGTTTTGTGTTGGCTCTGCCTTTGACTGGCGAGCTGTTCAGGATGTACCCCGCCTTCACCCAGAGCTGGCTAAGATAGGCTTCAGCCTCCCTGCGACCCTAGTAGGATTAAGCAGTTGAATGAATTAATGTATACAGACTTAAATGGATGGATGGAATGCACTTATGGTCATGTTTTCATTGAAGAATAATTTTTCCTGACTCCTGCATTTTAGAGAGGAGGGATCAGAGAGCTCAGCCATCAGAGTGGGCTTTGTCACCTACAACAAAATCCTTCACTTCTACAACGTGAAGAGTGCACTAGCTCAGCCACAAATGATGGTGGTCTCTGATGTGGCGGATATGTTTGTGCCCCTTCTGGATGGATTTCTGGTCAGCTTTCAGGAATCACGAGCTGTCATCAACAAGTGGGTGTACTGTTTTTATTTACTATTGACAATATGATTTCAGCGTCTCACATGAATGAAACCCAAAATGGAGTCAATGCTATGTGCAATATATTGTATTTTGTAATGTTATCTTTTGGTAAACATTTTTTTTAACTTCTTAATTGTTTATTATAGTTTGTTGAGCCAGATCCCTGATATGTTTGCTGACACAAATGAGAGCGAAACTGTTTTTGCTCCAGTTATTCAAGCTGGATTGGAAGCACTGAAGGTAGGACAAGTATATGTGCAATTTAATCTAAACTGGAATCAGAACTAAGAAAATACTTTATTCAGACTTAGACTTTTGTCTTAAAACTAGGTATGTTTGACAAGCAACCATTTACTGAGTCCTCCTCTGCAGAGCAGCAGTCCTGCTCAGAATAACTTACTAACTCCCAGCTTTTAATAAGAATAATGGATAATTAATTATTCATTAATAACTCATTCAATAAAGTGTCATTGTTTATACCCAAACGCATTTCCCTTAGGCTGCTGAATGCAGTGGAAAACTCTTCATCTTCCATGCCTCCCTCCCAACTGCAGAGGCACCTGGGAAGCTGAAGAACAGAGATGACAGGAAGCTGATGAACACAGAAAAAGAAAAGGTAGTGTATTAATTATTTCTCTGTCTATCAAAAAAGAAAAAAAAAGGCATGTATGGAGCATAACAAGCTAATTTGTGTTTGTGTATTTGCAGACTCTGTTTCAGCCACAGCGTGGTGTGTATGAGCAGCTGACCAAAGAATGCGTGAACCAGGGATGCTGTGTGGACCTCTTTTTGTTCCCAAGCCAGTATGTGGACTTGGCCACTATGGGTGACATTCCCACACACACTGGTGGCTCAGTTTACAAATATAATAACTTCCAGGTGTGTATTAAGATGCCTTCGATTTTATGCCCATTGCGTTCCAGGTCCCTAAGGTGTTAAACATTTATTTTATTAAACTTGTGTTTCTCTGAACGCATATCAGAATAGTTATATATTATACATTTTACTCCTTTGTGATAAACCTCAGAACTTAATTTTATTTATCAGGTCCAAGTAGATGGTCAGCACTTTCTCAGTGATCTGAGACGAGATGTGGAGAAGTCTATTGGATTTGATGCTATCATGCGTGTTCGGACAAACACAGGTAAAGCTGGCGCTCTCAAACAATAAACGTAGACATTTGACACAGAGATACAACATTTTCTGTCTGATGAGGATAGGAAGAAATCTCTAATGACGTGTGAGGTTTTTTGATTTACACACCTGTCTGTGTGTACTGTGTAAACTCAAGGTTTCAGAGCCACAGACTTCTTTGGTGCCATTTATATGAACACAACTACAGATGTGGAAATGGCTGCAGTGGACTGTGACAAAGCAGTTACAGTGGAGTTTAAGCATGATGACACACTCAGTGAGGAGGCTGGGGCACTAATCCAGGTTAGTGCAGCACATACACCACCAAACCTCTTTGTGTCATCAGATACCTAATCAATAAACTAAAGCAAACATGTTTTCCCCCAAAACATAAGCATGGTGCCAAATTCATTCACTCATTTTCTAAGCCACTTAATCCTAATTAGGGTTGTGGGGAGACTGGCGTCCACCTCAGTTGACTGGGTGAAGGTGGGGTACACCCTGAACAGCTGGCCAGTCCATTGCACACATACATACAATTATTCACACTCACTCTCACACTTAGGGGCAATTTGGAACCGCCAATCAGTCTGCTGTGCATGTTTTTGGACTGTGGGACGAAACCAAGGTACCCAGAGGAAACCCTAACAAGCACAGGGGGGGGGCATGCAGACTCCACACAGAAACGGCCCGAGCCCGGGAATAAAACTCGAGACCTTCCTCTCACCTTCAGCAGACCTGCTCCTGCTGTGAGGTGGATGTGCTAACCACTGCGCCACCGTACTGCTCGGTACCCAATTTTATATTACATATAAAATTTACTAAAATGAGCAAATATTTTTAATGAAATTCTAAATTTTTATTTTTATTTGCATTTTAAACAGTGTCCCAACCTTTTTGAAATTTGGGTTGTAGTATTGGCAGCAACAGCAGTTGCAGTAATAGTAGTATTAGCAGCAGTAGTAGTAACAGCAGCAGCAGAATGAAAATGACTGGTGGAGTGAACTTGTGGCTAACTTGAAGATGAAGCTGAACTTATTCTTAATTATAACTTAATTATCTAATTACATCCTGGTGTTAGATCTATTGGAAAATTCCTGAATGTGTAAATATAATGATTATCGTCATATTACTTTACTTTAGTACAATTTCAGTAAGCTCTCAATTATCTAGTAATTACACAAACAATATATAGCTCACGTGAAAGGTAATAACTTACTAGAATCGTGCACGCTCTCGTGGACTATGGATAGACAAACACACACACAATTTCCTGCATCACGTCAGAGTATTTCCTGCGTTGCTCACGCGAAAGATAATAAAATTATAAATAATAAATCCCATCCAGCTTTCCAAATTAATTTAAAAATCTTAACAATAGGTGAAATACTGAAGGCTGAAATGCTACACCCCTCATATATGTAAAAACTCACACGCAAACATGTAGTGAACAGCCGGCACATTTTTTGGTTTGAGTAAAATTACTCAGTGGCTATTTAAATTATATAGGCTTCCCACATAGCATCATTAACATTTAGTTGTTTTACCTTGTGCAAGTTTCCCCATATTACTTTTCTTTTTACCTGAAGCCAATAGGAGTTCTGTGCTACATCTCTAGATTCAAAATCATGCACAGTAGGGAACATCTACATTAAAACGTTGTGCATTCACTATTGCACGATATGCCTTTGAGAGTGACTAATAAATTATTGATATACTAATTAAAAATGTATGAATTAAAAGAGATCACTGCATGAGAAGTGCATGCAGGAAAGACCTCTTAATGTCTCTTAAAATGTCGATGTTATTATTATTACTATTAATATTATTATAATGTATTATTAAATGCTCTGTTTCAGTTTTATGTTGTAATAACCATGATTACAATGTGGTATGTTAAATTAGTGCTATGTTTTGTATATTTATGTATTCTTACTGTTACTCCTATTACTGTAGCAATTGCAGTTCATTGTTCAGCAGGTTGAAAATGAGCGTGTGATTATTTCTGTATACTGTATGTGCCTTTTTGCTTTTTTAGTGTGCTTTGCTGTACACTTCTGTGAGTGGTCAAAGGCGGCTGCGCATTCACAACCTCAGTCTGAACTGCAGCTCTCAGCTGTCTGAGCTGTACAAGAACTGCGAGACTGATGCACTCATCAACTTCTTTGCCAAGTCAGGTAAAACATGAGATCTGATTTAAGTCAGAATTGTTTCAGGTGTCAAACCCATGCATTAAGCCTCTCCCAGTCCTAAACTAGACTATAGTAAAGTGGGATTGGCTCATGAAATTAATTTTGTTGTTTAATTTGAGTTCGGCATATTACCAAAAAGCAACCTTAAACATTACATTAGATTGGAATAACATTTGTATACTGTATATACAGTGTTTGTGTCTTCATGCTATAAGTGTGTGTTTTTGGTTGTCCAGCATACCACGCTATACTAAGCCAACCAGTGCGAGCAGTGAGGGAGATCCTGGTGAGGCAGACAGCCCATATGCTGGCCTGCTATAGGAAGAACTGTGCTACACCTTCTGCTGCAAGTCAGGTATGAAAAGTCACACAAGAAGCCACAGAGAAAAGATACTTTATTGCTGTCCCATCATCAGCAGTAATGGAGATTAGCCTTTAATATTCTGATTCACATCTGAATGTCTGTCACATCACAGCAAGAATGTTTTGGGTTTGAACGTCTGGGCCGCCTGGGGCTTTTCACTGTGAACTTTGTACGTTCTCCCTGTGACTGTGTAGTTTTCCTCTGGGTGATCCTGTTTCTTCCCACAGTCAAAAGACATGCACATTGGGTCAATTGGCTGCGCTGCCAATACCCATCTGTGATGGTTTGGCATGCTACCTTTTGCCAAAATCAGCTGGGATTGGCTCCAGCTTTCCCCACATTACCTTTCCTAATGGGTAAGCAGTATAGAAAATAAATGGATGGATTGATCTTAATTTAGCTCTGTAAAAAACATGTTGGGCCCCATGTTGTCTATATAATGTTCTTGTGGTTGCTGTCAAATAAAAATTATGGGAAGTAGTATATATATTATAATAATATACTAGTTTATAGTATAAACTTTTGTCATTGTTGTCATCTGATTAGCTTGTATTTGACCTTATATTTACCGTGTGATACTGTCATGTGCAGCTGATCCTGCCTGATGCTATGAAAGTGCTCCCAGTGTACATGAACAGCCTGATAAAGACTCCAGTTCTGGTGGGTAGCACTGAACTCTCTACAGATGACAGGGCTTTCCATAGACTTCGTGTCATGTCCATGGGAGTGGAGGAGAGTCAGGTCATGCTCTACCCACAGCTCATTCCACTGGTAAGAACACAAAGACAGAAAGCAGTAACACAAAATCAAAGACCAAATGTTCACCATTTATTTGTTTCATCATAAGATGGAAAACAATACAGACCAAAAAGGATGTGATCATATCCACAGTAAAGTTATAAATCTGTATGGTTGATTGCACACCTATTATCTATTTGTTGTACAAAGCAGGGGCACCACAGTGGCGTAGTGGTTAGCATGTCCACCTCACAGCAGGAAGGTCCTAGGTTCGAGTCCTGTGTTCTCGTGCGTTCGATTTGGGCGTTTCTTTGTGGAGTTTGCATGTTCTCCCTGTGCTTGCCTGGTTTTCCTCCAGGTGCTCCGACTTTCTCTCGCAGTCCAAAGACATGCACGCTAGACTGATTGGCTGTTTCAAATTGCCCCTAGGTGTAAGTGAGTGTGAATGGTTGTGTGTGTGTTGGTGAAGGTCTGGCGAGCTGTTCAGGGTGTGCTATGCCATCGCCCAGTACCGGCTGAGGGCAGCGGCAAATAAGTGAGTGTACAAACCAGAAAAACGTGTCATTTGTTTGCCGTTGGTTTGTGATATGCTTTGCGCACATAAGTAAACGATCACCCCATCCCCACCCTTACAAAACACCATTTTATGAAGAATATCTAAGGCTAAAAACATTAATCATAATTCTGTGTAATTTATTGATCCTAAATATGGCAGCAGGGGGAAAAAAGATAAACTAGCCTTTTATCCATTGCTGTATTAAGACCAATAAATTGTATGAATCACTGAGGAACAGAAAACACTGAACTGGGACTAAATCAATCTTTTTGTTCACCTTCCCAAACTTGCCTAATATCTTTTTTCCTGACTGTTGGCTCAGTTTACGTTTCATGGTTGAAATGATTTTTTCACATGTACGAAACAATGTGACCCACAACTCAAAATATACTTATTTCCTGTACCTGGCTCAAATCAGTCAAATGTGTTCCTCACTGCAGTCAGGTGCCGCTTGCTAGACATTCTTAGATCGGTCATTTCTGTGTTTTTACATGCATTTAAATTAGGGAGACAATTGATATGGAAAAACATTCTGACAGCTGTATCTAATATTGTAGTTTATTTGAACTTTATCAGACCTTCTAAGGCATAATGCAGCAGAGTAAAGCAGAAAGTGTAAGGTTAGCATAAAAACCCTAATTTTACTCGCAGTAAGTCAGTTTATCTTTTGCCTAAAATTTCAGTAAAAAGTTTGTATTGATTAAAATACTTTGTGTCTTTGGCCATAAGTACCTACTTTGTCTCTGTTAGCACTCTATGGATGTGGCGAGTGATATGATTCCGACAGCAGTGCGTTGCTCTGAGGAGCGTCTGAGCGACACCGGGGTGTTTTTGCTGGAGAATGGCCAGTCTATGTTCCTGTGGCTGGGCCAGGCCTGCCCTCCTGACCTTATCCAGAACCTCTTCAATGTGCCCTCCATGGCGCACCTCAGTCCAGACACGGTAGAGAATCCATCATCACACACAAAATCCCATGAAATCAGTGTTTACCATTATCCATTGCATTATCATTTCATTATTACATTCCCATTATCCAATACTATTACCAACAGTGAAGTTGGAGTTAACTGTTGAATTGTGTTGGGTTTGAAATGGTTCAGGTCACAAAAGCCTAGGGTTACAACCCTAGGCAGTTTAAAACAGAAATAATACGTGAAAAGAAATTAGCTGTTAACATTGTAATATATTGTTTATTGATTTTTTTTTTTTAAATATATAATTTTCTGAGCATTGAACATCTAAGAATTGAATAATTTCTGTAAAGCTGACCTGCAGGTCACTGACTAATATTTATATTAATATATCCGCAGATAACATTGCCAGAACTAGATAATGCTCACTCTAGGAAGCTTCACTCCATCATTTGTGCCATTTCTCAGCAACGGTGCAAATCCATGAAGGTACCACTCTTCCAGTGTCTTTGGATATTTGTACATATTTACAGTTTTCAAGCTCAAATGCTTAGTGACATTGTGTTCTGTAACACATTCTGTAAATTATCTGTTAATATAGCTAATAAAGCTTAACCGTTATAAAACCGTCATCTAATTTAAGTCATTATAATATCATAATGCTGCATATTATAGTGGGGCACTGTTTGGGATACTTCAGTGTTGCAGGGGAATTTAAGCAGGGGTTTTTTTTTTTGGTAGGTGCTGATTGTGAAGCAGAAAGACAGATCAGAGGTACTGTTCCGCCCGCTCCTGGTGGAGGATAAAGGCCTGTATGGAGGAACTTCGTACTTAGAATTCTTGTGCTCTGTTCACCGTGAAATCAGGCAGCTTCTGTCCTAACACACACACACACACTCAAAGACATATACAATGACCAGCCCCTTTAAACGGAACATCTGAACACCTGGTCAATCATGGAATTTTCCAATCAGTCAATCAAATCTGAAACAGAGAGCAAAGGCTGCAATGGGCACAGACTCGCCAAAACTGGACATTTGAGATCAGAATTTGGTATCAAAAACATAAATGTTTAAACTCAGCTTGCACCGTGTTAAACGTTCAGGCTGGTGGTGGTGGAGTAATAGTATGGGAATATTTTATTGACCTTGAATACCACAACCTATCTGCAACTGTTGCTTACCATGTGTACCCCTTTAAAGCCACAATACACCTTCTGATATTCTGATAGTCTGACAAGGGCTACTTCCAGCATGATAATGTACAATATCACAAATCATGAGACATTTAGTTTCATCAACATTTCAGAAGTTCAAAGTATTTCAGTAGCTTTTCCCGTCACTAGATCTGAATCTCACAGAGCATCTTCAGAATAAAGCGGAGATTCACAGCATGAACGTGCAGCTGAAAAATCAACAGATAATTGTTATGCAATTATGTCAACATGGACCAGAATCTCAAAAGAATGTTTCCACCAACAGGTGGAATCCGTGCCAAGAAGAGTGCGAGGGTTGGGGTTAAAGGAAGGTTAGGGTCAAGTAAACATTAATATGGTGTTCCTAATAAAGTGGTTGGTGAGTGTATAGAGAAAATGTGTGCAAGGCAGCAAACATGATGAACTCCTTATTATTTCCAGAGCTGCCTTTGAATAACTGTACAACTCCATCAGGACTTCACAAGTGTTCTTATTTTGTCAGTTTCACTCAGTTCTGGTTTGGGATTAATCTTGGCTTGCTTATATATAATGCTATATATTAATGTCTTCAAATATATGAAATTGTTGTTTAGATAACTTGGAAAAGGGAAAGGATTTTAAATCTCCCCATTGTTTGTCAAACTGAAAGTTATATCTTTGAAAATGTTCAAAAAATATGCAGGATAACAGAAAATGCTGTCTATTAAATTAATAGACTAAATCAGTGGATACCATTCGAAATGACGAAAGCATTAGAATGGACTGTATAACCAAAAATTAATGAAACTATTTTATGAGACAGAGAGTTTTGTACTTTTAATTCAGTGGCATTTTTGTCTTGTTCATTTTAGTACCATTCAATGCTGTAAATTTCTATACAGTCAAACATTTATGAGTGTTTAACAGTTTACTGTATAATCCAACAAGCACATGATATATAGCATGAGGCATCTTTTATAGATGTGCTTTTGTTTTTTTTCATGCTCACATAACATATGTAGCTTCTAGTGATGTACCAATAGAAAAAAATTAAGGACTTTTCTTTTGAAATGTCCTTAATTTTTTTCTATTGGTACATCACTAGAAGCTACATATGTTATTACTTCTGTGATATATTTGAAAGATTATGGGTTATGTAAACAAACCTCAGGTAATCCACATTATTTACTGTAGTTTACAGAGTTGAAATAGGTATAAATTTTTTCATTTCTGACCATTGGGCCCATTTTCTTAGACAAGAATGCTGTCATATACATTCCAGCTTATAAAAATCCAGTGTAAAATCTTTGATTAAAAATGATCATTGAACTCAGGAAACATATTTTCCAGTGGATAGTTTTAATTTGTGCAAATGCTGAAAAGGACCTAATTTTAATTGTTCTACTAAACACATGCTGCAGCACATCAATTCCTTTTTTCTTTTTTTTTTGTTGCTGGCACAAAAGATCAACAGACAAAACACAACCAATCACATACATTCAGAGCTGTTTATTGAATCAATGTCACCTGTTGCCTCTAGGTCCTCTAACAGCATAGGGATGTGTGATATGCACAGAGAGCACTAGATCTTACTAACCATCTCTAACGTGATGAAGCATTCATATAACATGCAGCTGCAAGTCATTCCCCAGAATTCCTACTTCATTTTCAATGTTTAACATATTGATGTAAAAAGCTACAGCATATGACATGTTTCCAAAGACAGTTGGAGATACTTTGTTTGCAAACACATTACAGGGAATGTCAAAAAAAAAATCACAAAACTAATAGTGAAGCGGCTTGTTGCAAAAATAGTTCAAATGATGATACAAGCAAGAAATTTGGGGTTCAGTGACACTATAATAAATAACATTGGCCTCTAAACTGTTACCACACAGAGCTTCACAGAACACACCTCCTAAAAAAAATTAATGTACGAAAAGGGACAGACAACTAAACAACATGCCAGCGTTTTGTGTAATTGAATATTTTGATAAAAATGGCAATACTCTTCCATAAATAAAAGTATAACAAATAAAATGTATATATCATATGTATAATCAAATAAATCGCTAACAAGCTCACTGGAGTCATCTAGCAAGAACAAAATATATTAGATACAAACCTAAACTGAAATAAAACACTTTGAAAAGGATAGGATTTAAAAAAAAAAAAATGTAGGCGCCATCTTGAATACTGACAATTTGGGACGGCCAGGGTAATTTCCTGAAAAAAGTGTTCCAACTAACACTCGCACCAAATTTCATGCTTGTATCACAAAATTAATGATTCCATAAGTTTTCGGCACTCAGCAGCTCCACGATAAACAGGTTTGTCAAATTGATTTTGGTCCTGCACACACCATTTCCACTAGGTGGCACAATGTTAATGTTAATACACCACCACACATTGTGGAAATTTTTATGTAACATTGAAAAAATAATTGTATTGACTTTTTTAAATCTTGGGATGGCAACAACTGATATATAATATATATATAAAATAGATGCTGATATTTAATAATAAATTGTTATTTCCTACTGGGAGATTAAAAAAAAAATTAAAGCAATATTAAAATGTATAACTACAAAGTTTATATATTTTTTCTCTACATTTCATGTTCACAGTACTAGCAAAAAGATCTTGAGACTATTTCTACCATAAATATCAGCCCCACCCCCAGTCAGTTTGAAGAACCCAGTGCATGCCATGAAGCATATTGCTGGTGGTAATTGCAATACATGGCAGTTGGAAATGTTGCTTTTGTACAAGTGCTCTCGGATGCTTCTGGGAGACAGAAAACATACATCTGCTACCCAGCATGCTAGCTGTTCTGTCTGTGTTGTAACCAGTCACAGCTCTACCTACATCTTTGATTCAGTCAGCGGGAGCTAATCAGTTCTAATGGTGGAAAACATGAGAGAAAATAAAAGCAGAGGGGGAAAAGAGGCGACTGCTTTAAAATGACATGAAGGGGAAAAATATAAAAGGATGCTCTTTGTAGTTTGTGACATAATGTAATGAAAAAGCAGCAACGTTCATTGTTTCTGTGCCAGAGCTGGCGAGAAATAGAACAAAAACTTCAAGTGTAAGTCCAAATTAAAGACACATTTGCACAAATTAGTGCCTCTTCTCTGACTTTGGATGTGAAGTTCTTGGTGCACGTGCGCGCGCGCACACACACACACACACACACACACACACACACACACACACTTACTGTCCTAAGAACCATGAATTAAATGAAATACTGTATGGCACAAATAGTGCTCCATACTTGGTACAATGATTCTTAGTAAGTCATTCTAAACTGTAATACTGCTATTTTAAGTGTAGTATTGTACTACAGTTTCTTCAAATATAAATCTAAAAAATAATGACAGGACTGTATCTTATTGAGTATTTTTTTTAAGTTTTAAGTAGAATATGGTTTGTAAATATTTCTGAATAAATTTGGAAAACTAATCATTAATATACACTTAAAAAAAGGCTTCAAAAAGTCTTCAGCACATTTCTCATACATCTCAAAGTCTTTTAGACTGTAGATTATACTCTTGACTTAAGAACTTTCTGGAATCAAAATGTCTGCCAAACTCAAGTAAAGGACCAACATATCTCTCAATCAAAGTCAGTCAAAGCCTAAATCTGATTTCACATGCACTGTGCGTATAAACATGCGATCCGCAGTACACAGTTAAAACCAAGGCTGAACTTCCCAGTCTTTCTTACAAGATTAAAGGTTTCAATAAATGCTACTTCTGTAAGAGGTAATTTAAAACAATATTTTCCTTTTTTATTATTATTGGTAACACTTAATGGAACAAGGCTGAGAGATTAAAGTAATCCATTTGAATCTGATCTACTGTACAAGTTCAGTTCAGTATACTCTATGAACAAAGACCTTTCAAGTGGCAGTTGTTGTAAGCCATAAAAGCATGACCTCTAAACCGGACCTGCAATGAAATGAATGTAATAAAATGTTGGGTTAACTAAAAATAAATAGTATTTGCCTTCCATTCAAATCCATTTATCTTAATGAAGAGATCGGCACATGTGGAGCAGAAAGGTGCTTGCATGGACCGAATAGCCACCAGAGGTATGTTGTCAACTAAGCTATTAAATAACATTCTCAAAAAGCTGCATTGATTTCATGATGTTTTCATCCTGCAGGGAAAATAGAAACACAAGTAAATCATTTCAGCTTAATCATTGAAATGCTTGGTATCAATAATCATTATTTTCTCTTTATTTATGTTAAGAACAAAATTAATAAAAAGAATTAAAATTAATTGCCTCTTTTATTAAGGAGCTTATTATGTTGAACAGATAAAGCAGTCTTACATTTTGGCAGCAGTCTATAAACTCATCTATGGTAACAACACCATCCTTATTTTTGTCCATTTTCTGTTACAAAGATACAGAAAATCAAAACTACAGTTTTAATGGTGTTCCACATCCAAGAGCAAAAAAACAAAGAGCTATATAATAGAACAGGTTATTATAGAGGAACTTAATTTAATCTCACACACACACTGTAGTGGTAAAATGTCTTCTCACCTGGAAAAATATCTCAACATGTTGCCTTGGAGTCTCCTCTTTAAGAATGGGATATGTCCACTTGCCCATCATGTCATAAATGGCTTTCATTATGTCTAACATTTCCTGTGAAATCACAAAAAAAAAAAATTAAACAAAATAAAAGAAGAATTTTTTAAAACATTTACATTCGTTTTGCTCATGTTATAGTTTCCTTCTATGGAACTTAATACCTCTTTTGTTATATATCCATCTTTGTTAATATCATACAGGTTAAATGCCCAGTTGAGTTTCTCCTGAACGGTGCCGCGGAGCAGTATAGAGAGCCCCATTACGAAATCCTGCAACCAGATCAAACACAAACACCACGACTCATCCATATCTAAAGTCTGTTCAGCATAATTACACCACAGTGTTGTTGAATCTGATTGGAAGCCGTTTGGCCAATTTTCAGTAAGGACATAAGTCTGACAGTAGTTCTTGTTTATGACTTGACTGAGGAAAGCCAAACCTTATCATTTATTTAGTCATTTACAAAGGGACATGTCCCAGATTTTTCATATAAACACACGTATTTGTTGACATTGTTTAGTTTTCTGTGACGAGATGTTTATTTAGTAGTTTTGGAAGGGGACTTCAGTATCAGTGCACTGTAACAGTTGAAGGCAATGCTGTGACCATGTTTTTCGTCACAGCAAAGTCTTCAGGCAGTTTCTTATTCACTATAATAAAAGAAAAATAGAAGTTGCTAAAGAATTTGTCGCTTATGCCTTCTATACAGGGATCAAACGTGTTACAAAACATTAAGTATAACAAAATAGACAAAATTTAAAAAATAATGAATGAAATACAGCAGGACATACACTTCACCCTTGATTTCCCCTACCCCTATTTCCCGGACTTCAGATTTCCTGTACAAAATCGGGTGCCAGACATTATTTGGCATTGCCGAACAAATGCTCGTCTGGGAATCGATGATGGAAGTATGGGTCTGTCATGATTTTCAAACTTCCCTCCTGTCCGGCCCGTTCCTGTCCGAGTGGATGGACGAAAATGAAGCAGCTGAGGGTCATGAAATAATGTCCGATGAACAGATAGTGGCATCAGTGATGGGAGGGCTAAGTGGCGGTGAGGACAGTGACGACGAGCCGGAATTTAAAATAAATGTTGTGAAAGAATGTGCTGATACACTCCTTAAGTTTGTGGAAACACAATATTGCGTACTGAGTGAGTGTAAAAGTCCGGGACTGCTGCTGAATAATGGCGATTCCCGGACCGATTATGGAAAATGTCCGGGAAGAGTAGGGACCCCGGACATTAGCGATTGCTGGACTTTTGGGGTTCCCGAACAGCCTCTCCCCCTAATAATCCGGGAAATCAAGGGTGAAGTGTACACTTTTAGTCAAATAATCTTCACATCACTCTATTACTGATTATATTTCTAAAATGTCATTTATTGTCATATATTTTTCCTTACATAACGCATGCAGCACTCTCATTTACACATCATAAAGAACTACAAATAAAGCATTTCATAATTATTCATTCAGGCACCTAATCCTAATTAGGGTCATGGAGAGGCTGGCGCCCATCTCATCCGACTCCAGATGAAGGTGGGGTACACCCTGAACAGCTGGCCAGACCATTGCAGGGCCAACACACATACAACCATTCACACTCACACTTAGGGGTGATTTGAACCAGACAATTAGCCTACTGTGCATGTTTTAGGACTGTGGGAAGAAACCGGAGTACCCAGAACATGCAAACTACACAGTGAAACGCCTGAGCCCGGGAATCAAACCCAGGACCTTCTTGCTTCGATGTGGACGTGCTAACCACTGTACCACCGTGCCGTCCATTTCATAATTATTTTTCCTAAATAAATATTATAAATATATAATCTGTGTTGATAATTAATTAAGAGGCCTGAGGATATTAAGTGAAACACAAGCTCATAAAGCTGATTCTTATTATAAATAAAGTTTTTTGCAGTAGTGGCTCAGTGGTTAAGGCTCTGGATGACTGATCTGAATGTCGGGGATTCAAGCCCCATGTCACCAAGTTGTCACTGCTGTCCCCCAGTCCAGCTAACTAGGTTATCAAAGGCTAGCCATGTCTCTTACGGTCTGTGGTGGGAGGCATGTAAAAGAACCATTGCTGACTTTTGTAAAGAGTAGGACATTGGGTTGCCGTCAGTATGTTTCTGCCCTGTGATGGCCTGGCGAGCTGTCTAGGGTGTGAGTTCATTTGTAGGAGGGGCAGATAATGCTTTTCCTCTGAGTGTGTTAGACCACCCCCAAATACGCATGCGGAGCAGTTCGAAAAGAGGCGGATAGCAGCATCGCATGTCACAGAAGGGGGCATGTGCATGCTTGCACCTTCCCTGGTTGGTGGTTGTCGTGTGATAGGAAGGCAATACATGAAAGGTGTTGAATACAACCAAATTAGGGGAGAAAATGGGGTGGAAAAAAATGAATAAATAAATTACTGATCCAAAGGTTAGGGGTTCAAGCTACTGCCACTGTTGGGTCCTTGAGCAAGGCCCTTAACCCTCAATTGCTCAGTTATATAAAAATGATGAATGTAAGTCATTCTGGATAAGGGTGTCTTCCAAATGCTGTTAATGTAAATGTTATTATCAATAAACTTTCCTTTATTTACAATTATTCATTATGGCTGATTTCAATTTAAATAATAAATCTACTATAATTATAAAAGGTTTTCAACTTTTTATTAAATTAATTGCAATATATATCTATTAGACGCAAAAGACACAACAGCATCCAGAACCAGGTCATGTATTCTAGTGCACTCAAAACATTTTATAGCAAAGTGTGGACATAAATCTAACAGTCACAAACCCAGTATTAGAACATCGTGTGACAAATTTGAGGATACACTGAAGCTTCATATCATAACACTGCAGTCTTGATACATGTGTGACAACATTTCTTACTTCAAAACTCACTGTGCCGTTGTGATCTGTGTCAAATGCGTTGAACAGAAAATGTGCGTACGTGGATGCATCTGAAACAGAAAACCAAATACTGTGATTTCAGTTTTAATGGCATTCTCATTTTTACTTCCCTTTCTGACAATAGCATGGTATTCAGTTAATTAAGTTTCCCTATTTTTAATTAAGTTCAATATTAGCAGCTTTGCTTTGTATTTTGCACAAAAATCACACTAAGCACTTCTGTGTTTACTCCTCACGTACATTACTAATTCACACTAATACAGAATTAAAATCATCTGAGATTGGCTTTGAAGAATAAGCTGCACCGAATATAAATTAATGCCAGTTATCCTTTTAGGATTATGAGGTATTTTATATATTTCATACTCAAAGGCCTTTTTATTAGATAAAATATTCACTAGAGAAACTTTACATTTGTTATTAATTAAGCTCGTTTCTTTGGACAGATGTTATACAAATTACTGCAAGAAACCATTTCAATATATAAAAATGAAATATCCACACATATACTAACCTCCTTGTGGAAAGAACTGTGAGTAAATGTCTTTAAATGTGTCTTCATTGACCACACCACTGGGACATTCCTAAAAGAAGAAAATCATTATTTTATCATGTACTATATCCTTCAGCATGTTTTTTTTTATGCGCAACTACTGTAAAAAAACAAACAAACAAACAAACAAAAAAAACATTTATATATATATATATATATATATATATATATATATATATATATATTTATTTATTTATATACAATGCACAAATTACATCAGGCTGACAGTGGGTTTGTTATTCCACAGCCCCCTGTTTTTAGAGCTAAAATGTATTTCACTTAGGAAAAAATGAAGTAATAAGCAAAAAGCAATTTTACATGCTATAAACTTCATGTATGCAGTAATGGTATCTCATTCCAAATAGCTTTTCTCTTTAAAATGAAGAAGCTATTCATGTTGAGAGGCTTTATTCATCATTCTCTTTGTTGTGGGAGTTGATTATTCTTCACTGTATCAGTGTAGCTGATTCAGCAACCAAAATGAATAGGAAAGCTCATCCCTGATTTATAGCAAGACCTCTCGAATGGAATTGAACCAAGTGCTTAAAAGATAAGGCAGTGTCACTATAGTGTCATTAATAAAATGCCAGACAAAACCCAAGCATGCAAAGAAAGCTGGAATTCAGGAGAGGTCCATCTTCACTTGACGTTCAATAGCCAGTTATGGTTATATTGTTCGTACTTATTCCTAAATGTAAAGTAATAATGTGGAAGAACAACAATATTTACATCATATACAGTTTTATTTTCAATATTTTACTAAAGCAGGGAATTGTAGTACCTACAAAGCAGAAGCACTGTGGTTATGATACAAACACTAGTATGTAAACATGCAGACTAAGTTCTTGCAATGAAGTCCTAGAGTACCATACACTATATGGCCAAAGTATGTGGACACCTTACCATGGTGGCACAGTGATGTAGTGATTAGCACTGTAACCTCACAGCAAAAAGGCCTTTTTGTGCAGGACCCTCCTGTGCTTACAACGGTTTCTTCTGGGTACTCTGGTTTTCTCCCATCGTCCACAGACAAGCAGAATAGCTTTACTGGCTACTTAAAATTTTCTATGTGTATGAATAGCTTGTCTCTGTGTTAGCCCTATTCTCAACATTTACCTCATTTTTAGTGCGTAATGGTTAAGTGTGACTGTTTCAGTAAGCTGTTAATCTATGCCAGGCAAAACCATACACAGCAATGTGTTAATGTATTGATTTGGCACTGCAGAAAGCTCCATCAGTGCCTTGCCAAACATCTCTCAGATCTGTGCCACTACTCCTGGTGCAGAAGCCACTCTCTTGGACATATTTCATGTGACAATGCATCTGCTACATCACAAGTGTCAAACTCAATGCCCATGTGCCAGATTCGGTCATAATGAATCATAATGCTTATAATTTAAAGCAAAAAGTTCTATTCTGGTCCACAATTTTTAAAATAGCCTTCTAGTTTGTAGTCATCATCTTTAGCAAACTGTGGACAGGCAGGTCTGTTTGAAGAGTAATGGATGTCTCCTTGCGACTTTGCTATGTACACCAATGCTGTTTAGTGTATAATACATTACTCATGTGTGTGTATATATATATATATATATATATATATATACATACATACATACATACATACATACATACACACACACACACACACACACACATATATATATATATATAATACTCATATACATTACCATTAGCCAATGAGAGAGAGAGAGAGAGAGAACTTTACTTAGAAGTTACCTTAGTTTCCTTTGTAACCTTGTAAACTATTATACACAGTTCTCTTGGAGTGGTATTTGTTGGTCAACCAATCCATGAGAGAGTAAAATGATCTTCAATGTCCTCCATTTCCTCCATCTGACAGTGGAATAATGGAGTCCAAACTGTTTAGAGATTATGTTTGTAACCTCTTTCACCATGATAAACATAAACTCTTTTCTGAGGTCCTCTAAGGTCCTCTTTTTTGTGCAACAATACATTTAATCAATAAACTTATGCAACGTCACAAAATTTATATCAGGTAAATTTATTTTTCACCAAGATACTGTGTCAAGGATGGGAGAGTCAAACCACTGTTTAAAGTCTTCTCCAGCACATTCCAAAGATTCTTAATGGGGTTAAGGTCGGGACTCTGAGGGGCCAATTTATGAGTCAAGAACTATAGTCATGGAACATGGCGTGGACGGCTATCCTGTGTCTTGCTCGTTGTCAGTGCATGCCCACCACAAGAACCCTAATAAGGCTACCTATTTGCTACGTTCATACTGCTTGCCTTTAAGGTATTACTGACCTGCATGTGCAGCTATAATACTAAAAAAAACACCAAGACTTATTATTAACGAAACTCAAACCCAAAAATCAGATGCTCATAT
This sequence comes from Neosilurus hyrtlii, assembly GCA_028564935.1. Taxonomy (NCBI): domain Eukaryota; kingdom Metazoa; phylum Chordata; class Actinopteri; order Siluriformes; family Plotosidae; genus Neosilurus; species Neosilurus hyrtlii. The sequence continues at coordinate 12,414,154 of JAOUQZ010000041.1, forward strand.
GTCATCATTCAGTCTCATTCAGAGTAGAAAACACAAACTGAGAACCTAAGTCTATATATTTAGGCTACTATATAATGCAAACTGAGTAAATCTACCCAGTTGACATACTAATTATGTAGCATGCGAAGGCACCACACTACATACTCTAAATAATCAAAAGAAGAAGAATAACCCATGGAAAAATGAATAGAAAAATGGCTGACCAAAACAAAGGCAAATGTAATATGTTACATATTTATGCTGTTGCAAAAATAGCATATGCAATCACAGTGAAGGTAATTTGTGAGTCATCTAAATTAGCTTGTTTTTTGTTACAAGCTGATGTAAATTTACGCGTGCTAGTATGTGCAAAGGTAATGCCAATGTTAATTCTAAAGATATCTGGCTTAAAACACAGGTGATATGGTGGAATTGCCATAAGAGCATATACTGAGTATTCAGTCACAGCCTTTGAAAGATCTCTGTTCTTTAAATAAAATATGGTGTCCACTCACACCTGATTATTATTCCATTGGCTGAAAACACCTGACTCTGATTTGATCCTCAAATTAGCTGCTAATTCCACAGGTTGACTTAATTTTGCCACTCACACAAATGCAATATTGGAACATTTTCCTCAATAAACAAATAACTTTAATTTCAGTAACTGACCTGGTATATAACATTATACTTCTATCAGATCAGCAGTTAGTGTTTAAGCCCCCTTTAAGATACAAAGCTAATCTCACCAGCATAGCATAGTATAGCACTGACTATAGCTCTGTAACTATATCCTTTAAAATAGCAGTTATCAAACTTCTAATTTAAAAACCTTACCTTGACCCCTGTGAGCTGTTCAAATATAGACCAATATCAAACCTCCCCTTTATTTCCAAAATTTTAGAAAAAGCTGTACCACAGCAGTTTTGTTTATAATCTATGTTGGAATAACATTCATGGAATGTATCATTCAGGATTTTGGCCCCATCGTAGCACAGACACAGCACTCATTAAGGTGGTAAATGTCCAAAGCTGGCCTCTGACCACGGCTGTGTCTCCCTGTTTGTCTTGAATTAATGCAGCTTTTGACGTTATTGATCATACTATCATACTTGATAGATTAGAACATGGAACAGTCCTGGTTTAGACCTTATTCAACTGAATGTTATCAGTTTGTTGATGTAAATGGTGACTGTATGTTCTATTGTTAAGTTTGGCGATCCGCAAGGTTCTGTTTTAGGCCTACTGCATTTTTCTCTATATATGCTCCCTTTGGGTAATATTATTCATGAACATGGTATTAGCTTCCTCTTATTAAATTCCAATAAAACAGAAGTACTTGTGCTTGGACCTCAGACAGCTAGAAATAGGGTTTCTGATAGTGTAGTTACTTTGGATGGTGTCTCTGTTTCATCATGTGTAGTAGTAAAGGACCTTGGTGTGATTATTGACTCCAGTCTTTTATTTGAACCTCGTAGATAATATTACTCGGATAGATTCCTTTCATCTAAAAAATATTACTAAAATAAGAAATATGATGTCGCTGCATGATGTGGAAAAACTTATTCAGGTTTTTGTTACCTCAAGATTAGATTATTGTAATGTGTTACTCTCTGGGTGTTCTAATAAATGCATAAACAAGCTCCAATTAGTCGAGAATGCAGCGGCAAGAGTTCTTACAAGAACCAGAAGATATGAGCAAGTCACCCCTATCTTATCTACACCACTCTGGCTCCTAATTAAATTATGCATTGAATATAAAATACCACATTTGACCTATAAAGCACTTAATGGTCTTGCACCACATTTGCTTAGCGGACCTCTTGTTGTTTATGATCCACCACACCCACTTGAATGAAAAGGTGCAGGGCTACTTACTGATACCTTGAATAATGAAGACTACTCCAGGCAATGCTTTCTCTTACAAATCCCCACAGTTATGGGACAGCATTCCTGTTGTTATTCTGGACCCACTCACAGTCTCAATGTTTAAGACTAGGCTGAAAACTTACTTGTTAAGTCAAGAATTTTGTAAATAGCCTTTTATTAGTTAAATGGGCAGATTTGGAGGTTTTCAGGCATAGAGAGTTCTAGTAAACTGTAATGTTTAGAAGCTCTCACTCCCTCACTCTCACATGCTCACTCTCGTCCGTCAACAGTGGAGTGGCTGATTTCCTTAAGTCACATAGTGCCTACACAATTGTCTTCTCTTCCTTCTGGTGTTTTTAGTTATGCTGACTAGTCATGCTGGAGTCCCTGCATGCACTCAGCACTGATAAACTCTCTTCTTTAACCATTACACTGTTATGAGGATACCTAACAACCTACCCCCCCCCCTCTGTTTTTTGAGGTACAAATGCTTCTGCTGAGGAACCCATGATCCTGATCCTTCTGCTCTCCTCATCCTGTGATCTATCCTGACATGCTACTACTGGTTGGAGTTCTCATCTTAGAAAGCTCCTGCTGATGATGATCCATATGGACCTAAATATACACTCACAAAATATGAAGAGGACTTTTTACTATTTACTGATTATAAATGCTTTTACTAAAATGATTTAGGACTACAATTACCAGTACAGCTATAAAATAACCAACTAGACTTCATGTTAAACTATAGTAAAGTTTCTGCTACATGGTTTATAGTTTTATCTGGTTTCACCCAAATGAGAATGGGTTTCCCTTTTGAGTCTCTTATGATAATAATAAATAAACATTATATCTACTTATAGGACAACATATGTTTATGCTCTATCGAGAAAATACAGCAAATTCTGAAGGGCTCAGAAATATTCAAGCACCACTCTAAATTTAAAAACAATAACATGGAGCAGGAAATAGTACAAAATGTGCATTAACAAGAATTTAGATAAATTAGAAAGATCAACGGTGAACAGTGCATAGTATGTCAAGAGTGAAAAACTTGGTAATGATAGCAATGTATTAGCCACAAATTCTGCTAATAAGCTAGTTGACAGTGGGAAAATGCAGCAGGAGGAACTGACTTGGTGTAAAAATAAAGCAGTTAGTGCTTTTCTTCAAAAGGTGAATCGAAAAGTATCTGGTGGAAAGAAAGCCCAAGAGATATATATTGATGATGAGAGTGATTAGTGTATAATGCAGGGTAGTGGTGCTAATGAAGGAAGTCTGTTTCAAAGATAACAGACACTAGGGAGGCCCAATGCATTCTACAAAAATGCATTATCCATCCATCCATCCATCCATCCATACATCTATCCATCCATTATCTATATACCTCTTAGCTGTCAAGGTCATGGGGGAAGATGAAGCCAATCCCATATCACTTTAGGTTTGCAGGGTACACTCTGAAAAGGTCAGCAATCTATCTCATGGCTAACACAGACAAAAACAACCACTCACACTCACATTCTTTTAGAGTAACCAGTTGACCTAATGCACATGTCTTTGCACTGTAGGAAGAAACTAGAGCACTCAAAGAAAACCCAAGTAGAGGGACAACATCCGAAGTCCACATGTAATGGTCCCAGTCAACCACAAGATTAAAACCCAGAACCTTCCTGCTGTGAGGTGACAGTGCTGAGTACTGAGTCAATAAACATTATATAAAAGATATATAAAAAACAAATTCACTGAACTAGAAACAAATGAGGAGGTTATCTCCATCTTACAATGGACATGTAGTTTTGAATCCAGTCAGGACCTAGTGATTAGGGATTAGATAAAAAATTTTAAATGCACAGTGGCTGAAATATTATTATCCATGAGCATACGTTCACCAGCAAAATCACTTCTTAGGAAAGGAGTGTTTCATGGTTTTATTCACTTAAGTTACTTCACATTGGTCTCAGCCTCTGAACACCAGCAGGAAGAAAATCAATCAAAGCACATTACGCTCCTACGTTTTAGACACATCTTTCCAACTGTCTCTTTTATGGAACCAGAAATTATCTGAAACGGTCTCTCTAATTGCACATCAGGGACGGACCTTTCACATGCATTAGTCTGTCCATTATTACACTGACGCACTAACAACAGTTAGAAGCTTCAATTCATTATCCTCTATGGAGTATCTGAGAAATCAGAGTCTCATAACAAATAGAGTTGATTTGTAGATAATAATGCACAATATATAATACCTGCATGCTTATGACAGTACATGTGTGTTTTGGCATTTAGCACAACTGGTAGTCCTGTGCTGATATCTGTAAGATATCGTTATACAAACACGGCCCTGCCAAAAAAGTCACCACTTGGATTTAAAAAAGCAAAAACTTAAGAGCCTGTGATTGCTTCAGTACTGCAGTGATTGATATGACTTAGATGATAACAATTCTCTTAACCCTAACTGATGCAGTGAGTAGCCTCCTTTTTGGAAAAAGAGTTGTGGGTTTTTGTCGCAGAAAGGGTTAGACTGTTGCAAAAAACAACAAAAGAGGCTGGTGAAATTACTGGAACTGACTTATGACCTTGTCCCATGCATTATTACACCGGAAATGCGGTCAGAGCAAAACCTTAAGTGACCATTATAGATCATTTAAATGTTTAGTGAAGTTGAGTAATAAAATGATAACAGAGGAACACATGGCTATGTTTAATTGTAAAAGTAAAATAATTTCAATGTACTGTACACAATGTGAATATGAAGCACAAGATTAGGACTAAGCAGCTGTCTGGCCATAAGAAAACCATTTAAAATTTGCTTGCGAGCATAAGGATCAGACTCTTGTTCTATGCAAACAGGTTATTTGGTGTGATAACATAAAAGATAAAAATTCAGGTGTGTTCCAACTTGAAAATAAAGAAGAAAAAGAGGTTAACAAGGTCATGGACCAACTCTGTAGTAAAGTAATCATTTTCACCAAGAAATACATGGATCCACATGTAAATTATATAATTTTAGTTTTATAGTGCTTTCTACATATAAAACATTACCATAAGTTTCTTCCATGGGCAGTATTACTATATGCATGTACTGTAGGATACTACCATATTAAAAGCATATTGAGCGTTAACATCTAATTACAACAGAAACATTCACATTTGCATGTACAATGGCAAATTCCAATGGCATTTTTACTCCACACAGCTACATAAATACCATAATGTGAAAAAGATGTACAGTGGCTGCAGGAAAAGGAAATATACTTGAACAAAACCACAAGGAAAATTTACTTTTTAATTATTTATTCAACAAAAATATCAGTAGATGCAATATTCTTTTGTATATTAAAAATTAAGAAAAATAAAATAAAGTACATCCTGGACCTCAGAAGAAAATCAGAAGCAAAAATAACTTCCTGAGGAGGACGCACAGTCTCTGATCTGTTTGCTAAAATTTTGACCACTTTTCCTTCAGTTGGAAGATGTTTTAAGGATTTACTTCATGTACAATGGACTTCAAATCTGGCCTTTGACTAGGACATTTAATAACTAGGACATTTTATAATAAGTTGATTTTCTTTTAGTCATGATTTTGGTGGATTTGCTAGTATTCTTCTTATTATTTTCATGTTGAAAGGTCCACTACTGATTTAGCTTTAACTCTTAGACAGAAGGCCTCATCTTCAAGAACTCTGATGTGATGCAAAATTCATAGTTGAATCACTAAATGCATACTATCCATTCCCCGAGGCAGAAAAAAACCCTAAACCATAACAGGTTCATCACCATGTTTCACAGTTGTTATAATGTTTTCCTCCTCCTCACGCATGCACTGTGACTGTGGCCAAAGAACTATATTTTAGAGCTGCTTGTCCAGAGCAGATTTTATTAAAATCTGGCCTAAAGGCCTGGAGCCTCATTTTAAAACAAATGTTCTTACACACATATTTGATCTTAAATAAGTTTAAATTTACAAAATTCTATAATGCTTAGATTTATAAAAATGGTCTTTGACGTTGAAAGTACTTAGTTTCACATTAGGTTCCAACTTGGTGTACACATTTTTTCCTTATGGCAACACAGCCATTATTCCCTCATAATTTGAATGAGTCCTTCTTTTGCTCTAGCTCTCACTGCTCTGGGAAAACACGTTTCCTCATTATTCAGTGTGTAGAAACCCAACAAAAAAAGCTCTGTACGAAAATTTAATAAATTACAAATATGCAGCTGATGGAGCAGTATGCTTCTGCCATGGACATCCTGTCCTTCAGATACCTAGCCTGCTGCACTGCCAGCTTTGTATGCTCAGAAGAAGGGATGGCCTATGTTCCGACAGCCCATTGGTCCGACAGTCCTACTCACATACGATTTTATCAGTTGGGCACCCTACTCAGTTCAGTTGGGTGAGGGTTAGGGCTGTCAGGCCAATGGGCTGTGACTGTTGTATCAATGGGCTGTCGGAATATAGGGCTGTAACCCTCAGAAAATTATTGACATTCTGAAAAGTTTCTCTTTTTCCACTCTTTTTTAATAATGAATCTGAGATCACAGCTTAGGCTTGTGCCCTTGTCCTTTATGCACCTTGTTCCTTAGATAATTTAATGATATTATGCACCATAGAGAATGAAATATTGTACTGATACTAATATCTGGCCACTATACATGCTTCCACTGTGTGATGTTACATCAGCACGTACACCCAAAACACAAGAAGTTAACATCACTTCTGGGCACAGCTAACATCCGGCGTTCTTTATGCATAGTAAAGTTTTTAACTTATATTTGTGAATAAAATTTGGGCATTTATTACATTGATTATGAATTTTACTGATTTTTTAATGCATTTAGTTTTACTTGTAGCAGAGTACTTTTACAAGGTTATTAAAAGTATTAGTGAAAAGTGGTATTTATACATTTTCTTAAGTAAAGGATGTGAATACTTTCTCCACTCCTGATGCAAACTAATTGTGAAAAATACCGTGTTTCCCCGATAATAAGACCTACCCTTACTTCTGCAGAACGGTCCAAAATAAGCCCTACCCCGAAAATAA
>JAOUQZ010000041.1:12421146-12434456 GCA_028564935.1 Neosilurus hyrtlii
AAAATAAGCCCTATGGTGTTTTTTGAACCGAAAAAAAAAATAAGACAGTGTCTTATTATCGGGGAAACACGGTAGTTATAAAATACCGTATACCATGATAGTTTTTAAAATTGATATCATACCCTGAAAATCTAATATCTTAGCAACCCTAGACAGCAGAGAATGTTCTCAACATGATCAATGGGACTTTTGAAGGAAGGTGAGTAAATTAAAATATCATCAATGTACTTCCCAAAATATCCCTGGGCATCTCATTGATAAAACTCTGTGGGAATACAAATGGGGCACAAGAAATCCAATATGGCATGACAGTATAATCATAATATCCAGAGATGGCACTGAAAACTGTTTTTCTCCTCATCAACATCAAGTTTCCTGACCGATGGATTAGTCAAAGGGGTCCCCTGGAATGGGCTTTGCGCTCCCCTGACTTTTGTCTCTGGGTCTATATCAAAAGCAAGGTGTATGCCACTGAGCCCTATGACCTGTTACAGCTTGAGGAAAGAATCCTCACGGCCTGCAGCAAGGTCGGGGAAGTGATGCTGCAAAATGTTGGAGAGGCCTGCGTTAGAAAGTGGCTGAAGGTTGTCGAAAATGGAGGCGTTCATGTGGAGGTATACAGCTAGTCTTCAAGGTGTTGGAATGTGATGGCAAGTCTAGCAAGTAAAGCTGCAATGACTCCTTTGTTGATGTTGAAAATATGAATACACTTATATATATATATATATATATATATATATATATATAACTTATTTTATTTTTGTATTTTGTGCTTATAATTAAAGTAAGAATTTGGAGTGGCTTTCGTGGGCCTCCCACAGTCTAAAAACATGCACATTGGGCTGACTGGTGGTTCCGAATTGCCCCTAGGTGTGAGTGTGAATGGTTGTATGTGTGTTGGCCCTGTAATGGCCTGGTGAGCTGCTCAGGGTGTACCCCGCCTTCGTCAGAGTCGGCTGAGATGCGCGACAGCCTCCCTGCGACCGTAATTAGAATTAAGCAGTTTAGAATGAATGAATGACTAAGAATTTAATGTCTGCAACAGATTCAGCAAAAGTTCTGACAGAGGCATTTTTATCATTGTGGTACATCACCTTTCTTTTAAATTACACCTTTTAATCATTTGAAAACTGAGATTACTAAAGGCTGCAGTTTTGTAATTGAATTTTTTTTTTTCATTTTTTGCTTGATACAATATACTCAATAGTCTGTGGTCTGCTTTACTCTTTATGGTGAGTCATAAATTTTCAGAAGGAGACAGATCTGGACTGGCAGCAGGCCAGTCAGGCATATGCACTCTGTCTATGAAACCACTCTGTTATAGCTCAACTGGAATGAGGCCTTTCATTGTCCTGCTGAAATTAGCATGGACTTCTTGGTAAGAGACCTTGCCTTGATGGCAATATTTATCAATGTAAAATTCCAATATACACCTCTGCATCAATAATATTTTCATACACATGCAATTCACCCATGCTTTGGCCACTGATGCAGTCCCATACCATTACAGATGCTTGCTTTTGCAGCCATGCACTGAAAGTGAATTTCAGCTTTGGCATAGATAGCTTTGCAGCATTTCTACATAGAATTGATACGTGGCTCTCTCCTTGAACTATTCAGTTTCGGGTTGCATTTTGGGATATATGGGCGGACTGTGGTAAGTGACAATGATTTTCTCAAGTTCTTTCTAGCCCATGTTCCTATATTAGCATGACACTTTCTAAGGTAGTACCACAGAGGGCTAGATTGTCCCACACATCCCAGAGTGGTTTTTAACCTTGCCCTTTATGCACTAAGGTATGCAATTATTCCCTGAATCTTTTCACAGTATTTTGTAGATTTTGGAAGATGTAAATTTTATGCAATCAATTCATTTTGCATTAGCTAACACCTCACATGCCACTAGTTACTTTTGGACTGTTGCCTGAATATTCTGTAAAGTTTTCTTATTTTAACTCCAATTCTTGTTGAGAGGTTTGCAGGCCTTAAATTGTTTATATTAACAAAATACACTTAAATTGGCCAGTAATATTGAAAAAATTTTTGGTACATTTGTCAGTTATATTAAATTTCATGTAAATATAAATCACAGATTCTGTTGTTTATTGCATTTCAGAAAATATCCCAGCTTCTCCTAAAAAGAAATGGATTGCAGAGGAGATAGTTGCTCTTGTTTGAGGTTTGCGGTGATTTCAGAGCCGATCAGCTTTGAAAGAATTTCAAGAGTGCATGATCTCTGCTTGTAACATAAAGGATTCTAATAATATTAATGCATTCTGACTGACTAGGGAGGTGCATGGAAAGGTGAAGACTCCATCGAAAGAGTCTATGGTCTGGGTAGCTCTTCTCTGACAGGGTCAGCTGACAATGGAGTGTTTGCCTCCCTGTACTAGAAGTACAGCTGCTCCTGTCTTTCTTAGTGAGGTTCAGGCAAGTGTTACTAATCTGCATAGACTTTGATGATTCAGATGAGTTGCCAGGCAAAGGGGGTTTTGGTAAATACTGGTTATAGTCATGTGGCAGGCTGTTTATGCAGGAAGCTAGACTAGTAGATCAGGGAGTCGAGGGTGGCCTTGTCTTCCTGGCACACTGACTTCATCAGAACATTGGTGTTGAGTCCCTCTACAAAAGCAGCTTTCAGTACAGAAACATTGAGTCACTCATTGCTTCAATCATGTGAAATTATAAAGCATATTTTCATCAGCAGTGTTTCTAATTTCTTATTGAGAGAACAGTGTATTTATAAATACATAACCATGGTGTGGTATGAAAAAACATTAGTGAGTTTAAACAAAGTGGTACATGTGGTTGACACAAGTATGATGAAAGACGGTTGCAGGTGGAGTATGTCCTATGCATGAGACAACCACAAGATGATTAGTGACTGTAAGGTGGTGGGAGGGGGTGGTGTTGGTATACAGCATCGGGTAGTAGTCTGTGGGATGATGGTAAAAGTGAAAAAGAAGAGGAGGAGAGAGAGAAGTGAACCAAGGATCACATGGAAACTAAAGGAGAAAGACTGGTAACATCTTGAAAGAGAAAGGAGGACAAATAGACTTAGTGGTGGAATGAGGAAGTTCAGGAAAGCATCAAGGGGAAGGGATTACCGAAAAAGAAGGTGATTAAGGAGATTAAGGAAGTGTTAACAAGTGAGGAGAGTGCATTGGGAAGGTGAAAAGAGTATTTTGAGAAGCTGATGAATGAATAAAATGAGAGACAGAAAGAGAGAGAGAGACGGTTAGAGGATGTAGTGAATCAGGAAGTGCAAAAAGTTAGTAAGGATGAGCTGAAAGCAAATAAAAAGAAGATATAATGAAGGGTTGAAAGGCAGTTGGCCCAGATGATATACCAGTGGAGGCATGGAGATGTTTAGGTGAGATAGCAGTGGAGTTTTAAACCAGACTGTTCAACAAAATCTTGGAAGGTGAGAGGATGCCTGAGGAGTGGACAAGAAGTGTGTTTGTACCAATTTCCAAGCACAAAGGAAATGTGCAGAGCTGCAGTAACTACGGAGGCATAAAGTTGACGAGCCACGCTATAAAGTTATGGAAAATCTGTTGGCGTGAAAGTGGTGTTTAATGGTGCTTTGTGAGACTTGTTAACCCCAAGATTTTACTTTTTATTGTAATTTGCCCTTAGTTATCCTTGGGGATTTTTTTTTCTTTTGCTGTCTTATCTTCCTCATCACTGTATGTCATGGAGCAATAAATCTGGAGCCTCTTCCAGGCAAGTTGGCAACAGTTCAAGTTGATGTTGAATTATTTTCTTTTTTTAATTGTTGCTAAAACAATAGACATTTTTCGGCAAGTAGCCATTCACTCCTTATGTTGATGGATGACTAAATGAATTAGGCCTCTGTGTCCCCTCATATTCAGAAGCTATAGATTACAGTTTCAATGTTTCTGTACATTCCAGTCAACTTAAAAATGTACTATTTAAATGAGAAACATGCTTCAGTTACATTGTGTCAACTTCATGCATGCCAATAATTGTGCCATACTGTGTGTATTTTGGGTGTTTTTCTCTAAATGAATACACTGCAATTGAAGATTGGATTTTTATTAAAAAACAAACAAAAAAACTTGAAGCAAAAGGTGGATTTTTTTGTGTAATCATTTATTCATCTTTACAAGAGGCGTCAAGAACTTGTAATGCACTAAACATTTATCTACAGTAATGCTAAAACTAGAGAATATTGTAATTAGCTTGTGTTATGCCAGGTTATTAAACACACAGCACAGCGTCTAATCGAATACCGCTCAGACAGTCTGAGCCTGAACAGGTTCTTTGCTGTGGGAGAAAGCTCTGTTTAATTAAACAGGAATGTCATTCTTCGCCTATTTTGCACACAGGATGAGAAAGTCTCAGAGTAATTACCATTTAAAGAGCCACTGCTTCTCTCACTATGCCATCACTTTCTTTGGCTTTTGACAAGTCAAAAGTTCTATTAACATAATTTAGCTTGGAGGAGTAACACATGGTTCATTACACTTTATAAATAAGCAGAGTGTAATTAAAAGTGTTTTTCTGTCTTGTCACCCATGATCATTCAATAATTAGCTCATATAGTAATATGGTTGAGCTGTGAAATGAAGTCATGTTTGAAAATGTCTCTAACATTCATACCTCTGCAGCATAACAGACTGCAGCCAGCATTGCATATCAAACATGCTGTAGTGGAAAAGCCTAAAATATTGGGAAATTGTATAGCTGGAAAACAAACAAACAGTAAAATACAAGTTAATATGTCTTGAATAAATATGATAAAGCCTGTTTCAGTCAGTCTTGGCTAGGATTAAGGACACTGAAACCTGAGTTATATTTACACAAATGGGGAAGACACACTGGAAGTAAATAACACACTGGGAGCAAAATTTGCTTGAAATTGCTTAATAATAATAATAATAATAATAATAATAATGCCACAACACACTTAGACCAATCACAAGTACATTTTGTTTACCTCTTTTTAGTACCGTATTAGCTGAAGTGGTGATACAGTGACATAGATTTTTGGCACTGAGTAACTGTCTAGCGTTCAGGACCCCAACTGTGAATGACCTAACAAAACACGTCAAAGGTAAAGAAATTAAAAAAAATAAACCCTGAATGCTTTTTTGGACTGTAAACTTCGGAATCAAAACATTCATTCGTTAATTTGCCGCACTGCTTCATCCTACTCGAGTTCGAGAAGGCTGGAGCTTAGCTGTCTCTGGTGAATGTGGGGTACACCCTGAACAGCTCGCCAGACCATTGCAGGGCCAATACACCCACACAAGCACTGGGAGAACATGCAAACCACAGGGTCTGAGACTCGAACCCAGGACCTTCTTGCTATGATGCAGACGTGCTGACCTCTGTGTCGACAAAATCAGAACAACAAAACTAATTTAGATGGTCTATAGAAAAATGATCATCCATCCTTTCATCCATCTATTAGTCAAACAGCTCAATCCTACTAGCATCATGGGAAGGCTGGAGTCTATCTCAGCGCACTCAGGGCAAAGCCAAAGCACACTCTGAACAGGTCACTAATCCATTACAGAGCAAATACACAACCATTCACACTCACACCTCAGTGCAATTTGGAACAGTCACTCAGCCTGTGCATGTCTTTGGACTGTGGGAGGAACCTGGAGTACCCGGAGGAAGCCCACGCAAGAACGGGGAGAACATGCAAACCCCACACAGAAACCTACAAACCACAGAAACCACCTACAAACCCGAAACTGGAACCCAAGGCCTTCTTGGTTTGTGTTACTTGTGACCCATTTATATTGCAAACGGCACAAAAATAGCAAAGTAATTTGGACATACTATAAAGAATGGGTACAATAATTCCACATTTTTCTATAAAAACTAAAAATTAATTAACGAAATAGAAATAGTCTTTTTATTTTAGTCTAGAGACGTTCAGGACACAAGGCCACCTGTTCTGACTATAACTGTCATAAAGGTTTTAAAAGCATAGCTACATATGTTTCCTACTTCAGAGAGGATATCAAATGCCTCTTACTAGAATTCTGCCTTAAACCCATCAGCAGACCCCAAAAGACCACTAGATCACTTAAAAGGAGAAAGACTGATGCCCGGTCAACTACATGATTAAAAAGAGAGAGGCTTTTAGAACAGTCATTTTACAAAATAATAAGAGTGGACTGTGCATCAGTGTTCCTGCCATTGACTATAATTACAGGAAGACTAGTAGATGGTTTTGGCAACAGGGTAGTGATCAAAAGCAGAGGTATGTCTAGGGTAAACTGAACTCAGGGGCTTAGCCCGCATGTTATCGACATGTTCAGAAATCAGTTATGTATTTCCTAAATATGCAACACCATTTCATGATTTAGTCTGCATTACTACAAAGATAACAATTGCCACATTCAATTCAAATTTTTTAATTCAAATTTTATTTGTCACATACAAATTATACACAGTACAACTCTATTATACACATAGAGTTGAAAATGGCCAAGCTTGTTAAATGTCAACCCATGCCATGGCCCCAACATTCAAATGGGAATGTAACCCATACTGGCAGGACTGGCTTGGGGCTATCTATGGCTTCAGCCAAATAGCTGGTCTTAAGCATGCCCCTAATTAAAAGTAACCTACTTACCCCATTTCCAGAAAAGTTGGGATACTGCAAAATTTTCAAAAACAGCCAAACAAACAAGCAAAAAAAAACCCCAAAAAACAAACAAACCGAATCTGTGATTTGTTAATTCATGTAAACATTTATTTATCTTACAAAAGTGCAAAATAAAAAACTTTGGGATGTGCATGACCTTTGATCCCTTAGGTGACTGCCTGAGAAACTGTCATGCTGTTGTGACAAATATAGGTTCAACGGCTAGAAAGTATTCAGTAAACTGTTGCTTAACACATACATCCCAAATATAACCTGAAACTGTATTATTCCACAAGGATGCCAAACATAAGCTCTATGCACATATGTGGCTAAAATCTCTCTAGACCCAAGCTCATCTCAGATAGTTTGAAAGACAGTGGAACCTGGTGCTGTGCTCAGAGAAGTCCACATGTCAGCTTTTTTTGGAAAAACTGAACATAGCTCACAGTTCTGAATGCAATCGATCAAAATGACCATCCAGACTATCCAAAAGGTGCAAAAGACAGCATCTGTGATTGTATAAAGAACATCAGTGACCACAGCATGGGTGAGCTGCATTTGTGATAAAGTATAAACTATTGATGCAAAGGTGTATATTGGGATATTATAGAGTTATAAGTTGCCATCAAACCAATATATTTTTCTGGAAATGGCATGAGTAAACTAGCATTTAAGATTTGTATACATCTGTGCACAGATGCTGGGTGTATGCGGTTTATGTAAAACATGATGTCAAGATAGAGGTAAATACTCTTTCCTTTAAAATTGTGACCACCAGAGGCCCGAGCCTGCACCCTCTATGCTCACTTAAACAATCTTCTCTGGTCATTCCTATTTAAGTGTATTTTTGGACAAAATCCCATAAACACTGTATTATTAGATAATTTTAAGTGAAGTTTGTAGTGGTTTTAAAATATACGGTATTTAATTTTCCCATTATGTAATGTTTAATTAAGAATTATTCACAGAAGGTGAGGAGGATGTCACTAAATATTCAATTCAATTACATCAACAGTGCCTATTTAGTATATACTGCACAAAACACATAAAAAGCTAATTAAATCAATATTTATATAGCTCATTTTTTACATATTTTAACCATTGCAGTGGCAAATCATGTCAGCTCCAGCCTCTTTTTAAATTTATTTAGAGTTTAGTATATACTGCATGGAAGCATAAAGAAAAGAACACTAAAATTAGATTTTTACAGATCATCTTATAACCATTATAACTCTAAGCAGAGCTAAACACTGTGTAAACACATTCAGACTTTTAGTAAATATTACACAGAAATACAAAAAAGCAAACTAAAAGGAGAATTTAAAAGATAATTTGTTACATACTGTATTTAAACCATTACAGAGAAGCAGAGCTAAGTCCTGTGTAGCCAATAGCAAATGTTGTTCCCGTGTAGTGTATACTGTTCATTTTTATTTATGCTATGAAAATTTTGAGAGTCAGAAAATACGTTTTTGATATATTTATTCTATAGTATAGTGTCCCAAAAGACTCCATCCAAAAGAAAATTAACACATTTTAAGTCTGCCCTTCTGTTAGACTGAAAACAAAATGTGGAGGTGAATCAGCTATGATATGCTGCATTCTTACGTGTAAATAACTGACTAGTTCACATAAAGTTTAACTAATATTTACATAGCACAAGAGAATGCAACTTAGAAACTAAGATCACATTAATTTTCATCTGGAAACTTGTCATAAACCCGTTTGGATCATTTTGAGGCACTGTTCTTGACATATTACATTTACACACCCGGGTAGGCAATTATGACAATCAAATTATAAGAAATGTTTTACTTCAAGGTGAAGCTCTAGCTTACATTTTTGAAGCCGCGGTAGAGAATCTGTAGCTCTTTCCGAGAGAAACGGGTTTGGGCTTCCAGCTGCTCCAGGCCTTCGGGCCGATGGCGCACAGCTGACAACTCCAGTTCATCCTCAGTACTGTCTGTGGAAAACAACAATGTACACATAAACCATCTCAATGAGACTTTTCAGAAAAAAAATTATGGTTTAAGAGGTCACAGGCTTTAGCAGCTAAAACTAATAATTGATGATTACCCTAAACTGTAAAAGAAGTAGACAAACATCTGTAATTCTCACCAAATCGTGCCTTGTGCCTGTATTTAGAACGTTTAAAACCTGTCGTTTAGCTTTGTCTTTAATTCTGAAGCAAAAACGTTGAATATTTTGGGACAACTGAACTATGCTAAAATCATGGTAACTTGTTTCCATTATATGTGTGTGGGTTATTTTTTTGTACACATTCTGACCCTTGCCAGCTCATGCAGACACTCTTGATGAGGGATGTAAACAGATCCAAAAGCATTATTTATAATTAAAAGATAGTATTAACTCCAAATACATTTATTTAAAGAGGACATTATTGTCATGATATTTAACTGCCTAGTTAGGGTCACTATGCTTTTTTTGTTTATAACCAACTAAATGCATTTGACAATATGGTGGCAGTTAAAAAAAAAAACAATAAAAAAATGCCTTTTTTCCCTTTCGGTTTCTCCCAATATTTTTGGGGGAAATAGGAGCAATTGTAATGATTCAAACAAACAAACAAACAAACAAACAATTTACATTTCAGGCCATACTGACTATGAGTTTCAATCAAATACATATATAATGTGCACAATACACAAATGCAGATAGTGTCATAGTATAACACATCTACTCTTGACAAATCCTGCCCTTTCTAGTAATTATTTTTGTTCATATACCCATGATATTTCTAATATGCTTACTGGTCTTTTTTCCTGCAAACTATAAAGAAAAAAGTGATACTGATCAAGGAAAAGCAGTTTTAAAACCAGCTCTTAGATAGTTCAAAAAAGGCTCTTTGAATTAACCACTAAAACCCCTTTTAATGACTCTTGTACATTTTAATCAGTAAACATCCACATATGGATACTCATACCTTAAAGGACCCATTTCATATTCAGCCAACTGAAACCACTGCTGCATAAATTCAGTGAAACTGTAAGCAGGGATTGTTAATTATTTACATTCTTCAATGCTTTAAGTGCTTAACACCATCGTTTCTTTTTTAAAAAATATTCTGCTGCTGATGATTAGTGTAGGCAGTAAATATGTCATAATTATTTTGAAAAACAATGTTATGAATACACAAATAATTTACCTAAACCAATACTTATTACTTTGATTTTGAGCAAACATCTGCACATTTCATGCATTTGACACAAAGTAACTCAGTATGTCGATATGTGACAGTGTCCTTTCTGGTCAGTGTACAAAATATAGGTTTCTCTTACTGCTCCAGTGTGTCTTGCTGTTTTCACATCCCATTAGATACCTGATAAAAGCTTAGAGCAAACAGCCAGGTCTCTTTAGCTGTTATCAGACCTGATAGTTCAGGGATTGGGAGTTGGTAAGAGGCACTGGACCATAAAGCACATCACCATGGTAGTGAGGTCACTCACAAGTAAAGCAGTATGACTCAGATGACCAGTTAAATGGCCATATGAGACTTTTTACTGAGGACTGGTGTGTTATGTTGCACTTACAGAGAATGATTCAACCACCTTGGGGGTTGTGGATTGAATTTTCAAATATGTTTTTTCGAAACTTAGCTGACTTTGTTTTATTCAGGTATGACTGCTCTAATATTGAATAATTAAGCTGTTTAAAGAGTAAAAATAATTATATAATTAAAATTAAAGTGGCGACACTGTGTCGTAGTGCTTGGCATGTTCGCCTCACAGCAAGAAGGTCCTGGGTTCTATTCCCAGGCTTGGGCGCTTCTGAGTGGATGTTCTCCCCATACATGCATGGGTTTCCTCTGGGTACTCCAGTTTTATCTCATGTATAAACACATGCACATTAGGGTAAGTGGTTGCTCCAAATTGACTCTAGGTGTAAGTGTGAATAGTTATGTGTGTGTGTGTGTGTGTGTGTGTGTGTGTGTGTGTGTGTGTGTGTGTGTGTGTGTGTTTTTACCAATAACTGCTGTGAACCAAATTTGTTTTTAATCTAAATGAAGTTTATAATTGGTATTAATAGCAGCTAAGTAGTTGATACTACTTTTGATCTTACAGCCAGACCTAATCTCCCTAACACCACTAAAAGCTTGCAGCTGAATGATATATTAGGAAATTTACAAAACTGTAAATTGAGAGACCAACATTTTTTTTTACAAAATGTCAATTCATGGTGGATTTTACATTTAAAAACCAATCTTATTATTTCACAACATGTGATCTCATTAATATGTGCTTCATTTAAACACTTCTCTGTTTATTATTCGCCCACCCCTTGGACCACAAATTTGTAAGATGGGGATGAGCAAAAAAGCGCATCATTTGTAATTTTTCACTGAAATTGACCATATTAGAGAATTATGGTGGCATTTTGCTTTGATCCATAACAGCATTCACGCCCGCACCCAAGTGCATTCAAACCTGCATATAAGTTAAAATATTATATAAAATATTAGCAAAAATGCTAAAACATGGTTTTACTTAATATGCATTGAGGTGCATTGGACCCTGACATGTGCATACTAACATTAGTCTACTGTACAGTGAAAATAATAGAAAAGGTTTGTAGTAATGAGAATGGGGAATGAGGAATTTGTTTACCTGCTGATGAGCTCCTGGAGTTAATGATTCATATGAATGATGTACTAGTTGTAGTGGAAAAAGTCCCTTCTTATTATTCAGCAATTTATTGTAGAACAAGGTACTAGTATTTAGTAATTACAAGAACAAGTGTTTAGTAATTATTATAAATTATTAACCAACTATTGTAAAAAACAAAAAAAATTTGTGGTAATTTGAGGGAATAATGAGGTATGTCCAGATGTACTGGTAGAATTTAGGGTTTAAAGCAGTTATATAAAGAGTAATAATTTAAAGAAGGATAATATAAAAAACAGGGACAGTGGTGGACCGGTGGTAGGGTGCTGGATTAGGGTGCTAGGGTCCCCCCAGTGCAGCTAACTGGGTTATCAAAGGCCGGCCATGTCTCCTACTGTCTATGGTGAGAGGCATGTAAAAGAACCATTGCTGATTTTCGTGAAGAGTAGCTGCATAGCCGGCAACGTGTTTCTGCCCTGCGATGGCCTGGCGAGCTGTCCGGGGTGTACTCTGCCCTCACCCAGAGTCGGCTAAGATGGGCGCCAGCCTCCCCGCGACCCTAATTAGGATTAAGTGGTTCAGAAAATTAATGAAAAATGAATGAATAATATAAAAACAAATAATACCAAATGATTAATACCCTTTTTGTCATCATGGCCACATCTCCAGGCTGTTAAAAAATAACAGGCTGTCTGTATAATAAGAACTGAATCCTAAATATATAATTTAATACAACCATGGTGCACCAGATACATCGAGAGGAAGCACAAATCTAAGGTAGAAAAACAGATTTAAAAAACCTATGGAGACTGATAAAGCCAAAAGAACAGTGCAGCGAGAGAACTTGCTTTGCATAGTAGGAGATGGGTTTTTGGTAGAGGAGCAGAGGAAAAGCTTGCGGAGACGTGCTCCGACTCCACTCCTTCCACCTCTCCAAAGACAGAAAGGACCTAGAGGATACACCAGGAGCATCAACAAGGTTGGCAACAGGACATGAAACATCATGAGAGGTGCATCTGGAGTGGGTATGAATAGTTTAGAGTCAGATATACTTAATAAGGCAGTGATGAATGCGTGTTGAGTATAATATAATTCAATATTGAACCAAGAGGAAAATACACCATGCTTTACAAACTTAGCAGAACAACACTAGCCTGGGACTTCGAGAACACCAGAACTTCAGCTTTCATTTTCTGATATTTACATCTAGGTGTGTTAAATAACTTAGAACACAGCACAACTTTAACTTTCACAGGACTTTTGAGGAACTGCACAATCATAACTTTAGAAACTGCCTGTGCACATAACATTTCTTCACTGCTGTGGAAGAATGCGCTATATAGACTGTTTTATATAAGGTTGTTTTATATGAAGGTTTTTTTTTTTTATCTCTCTCTTTCTCCATTTCATTTTCGTGGCCTACACTTTGACATGTTGAAATTCATAGTGCTTACATTTACCTGGACAAATATATCCTACCTCAACTAAGATTCTAGCATCAGTGTTTTTAGGAAAGCAGGATGGTAAAGCTTTACATGACCCTGAAGCACTGCTGAAAATCTCAGTGTAAGGCTTTAAAGATAGAGTGGGCATGAGACGATGAGCCTTCCTCCACAGCCAGTCATCCATCACCCCACACCTGTTCAATTATCAGAGCAACACAGATAGCGGGGGAAAAGATACTGTGATGGAGTAGATGTCAGAGCTGAAAGAACGGTAAACTCTTTTGGCAGCTATGTGAAATCGTTTAAAAGAGCAGATAATTGGAAATTGCTGAAATCATTATTTGGCATGAATGCAGATCGAATATGGAGTCCCTTTTCATTTAGCGATGTCTGGCTAAACAGTTTTAACGCTAGGCCAGAACAAAGTACATTGAAGAATGTGCACTATGAGTGTTAACTGACATTGGGTGCCTATATCTTTTTCGATGTTGATTCCGATATACTGTATTAATCCTGCAAGGAAAATTTAGCTCTTCATTTAACCCATCCAAATTGAGCACACACACACACACACACACACACACACACACACACACACACACACACACACAC
>JAOUQZ010000041.1:12440783-12455710 GCA_028564935.1 Neosilurus hyrtlii
CACACACACACACACACACACACACACACACACACACACACACACACACACACACACACACACACACACCTTAACCTCCAGAGGAATACACAAAAAACTTATTTAGTGCTGGGTTGAGAGACAAAATCATTTAAAATATGAACACAAACATGGAAGATGGTTTATTCTATAGATTGAAAGCCTGTCAAGAAGATGACCTAGTACTTATATTTATGTGCTTTCTGCTCTCTGTGCCTACTCTGCTCTGATTGGTTGCCTTTTGACAACAGAAAGCTCTATGCTCAGTGTGCTGGGAGACAAACCGGTACCACTGTGTATGGGGCTGGCAGTAGGGAAAGGCCAGATAATCAGAAGGCCCACCATGCCAAACAAAAAAATTGGCGAAAATCTTGCGTACTGTCAGCTTAAACAATCCAGAGGGAAAGCTTAAACATGTGTTAATCTCGTTATTTGACACTCTGGCATTGTCTAACATGGCTATTTGACACTGCACCAACATTTATGGGTCAAGAAAGTGAAAAAAAAGCATAATATATCTTCTTTAAAGTAGTAATTTTCAGCAATTAAATGCTTTAAATACTCTCTCTCTCTCTCTCGATAGATAGATAGATACTGCAAATACATGCATTCCATCCATACCCACTGGATATTGAAAATGCATTCTAACTGGCTAATATACAATTAGAATATCAACTAAAATACCATTAATTATGCTACATAGTTAGGCTACATTAAAAAAAAAAAGCAACAACAAACCCACAAATAATCATGAATTATGCTTGCTAGTTGGCTCTTCTCCCATTTCTAGACTTATTCTGTGAAAATTAACAAAATCTGGAATAAAAGTTTCTGAAGGTATGAGCACAAGATTTTGAATAAAATAATAAAGAAAATGCTCTATTTCACACAATACAGAGAGTGTGGCAAAAAAAATCTGTTATTCCACTTACTCACATCAGATATGACGGACAGCCTATTAGTGCATATCTGATTTTAGTTAATGGAATAACTTATATAAATAGCATAAATACTCAATGAGTTTTTTTTAGCTCTGCACTTTCATCCAGAGCAAAGTCAAAGTACATGATAAATCAGAAATCTATTAATATCTAAAAAAGTTTTTAAAACATTTGAAAATGCCAATCATTAGTGTTCAAACTGTGAAAAGAAGTGGAAAATGAGGGGTTCAAACCACAGTCAAGAACACAGAACACAAAAGATTTTAGCCACAACTGACAATAAAAATTGATGTGATTTAAATTAGAAATAAGTGACAGAAGGGAGCTAAAAGGAGTCAAATTTTTCCAAGGTACAGATGGTAACTAGACCCATGAGATGTTGCACATTTTTCAACATCTATGGGTGACAAATAAACACATCTGTCATCTCAACCATAGACAATTCCCTTTCAGATCACCACAGGGCAATCTTCCTCTTTGAATGCCTTTGTGGGTTTTTTACTGATTTCCTTTATACAACCCCATGTGTAAAAGTTTGGGGTCACTTAGAAATATAATTGTTTTTGTAAGAAAAGCGATTTTTTAAATTAAAAAAAAAAAACTGATTAGAAAGATAGTCTAGACACTGTTAATGTTGTAGATGACTATTATAGGTGTAAACGGCTGGATTATGAAATATCTACATAGGTATAGAGAGGCTCATTTTAAGTGTTCATATTTGTGTTCCAGTGGCACATTGTGTTAGCTAATCCAAGTTTGTCATGTTAAAAAGTTAACTGGTCATTAGAAAACCCATTTGCAATTATGTCAAATAAAAAAAATGTGCTGATTAAAGAAGCAATACATTTATCCTTCTTTAGGCTAGTTGAGTGTCTAAATAATCCACATTTGTGGGTTTGATTATAGACTCCAGTCTTCCTCAGTCTACATTTGTTCTGAGAAATGGAAGGTTATTTAGTGAATTCTTTGAGAAACTGCCAAGAAACTGAACTTCTTAGTAGTTGTGGACAAGTATATCAGAGCCTCTACTTTAAAAATCATATACCAAACAGCTCCTCAATTGTCAGCGTCATTAAATGGTGCCTGAATCAAAAGAGGCAACTCTTAGAGTTGCAAAGAAAAAGCTATATCTGAGTCTGGTCAATAAAATAAAAAAAATCAAGATGGGCAACAGAACACAGATATTGGACAGAGGAAGATTAGGGGGGAAAGTGCTAAAGATAGATGAATCCAAGTTTGAGGTGTTTGAGTCACAAAGAACAACATTAATGATCCTCAGAATAAAGGTAAAAGGGGAGACAAAAAACAGGAGTGCTTGATGCCATCTGTCAAACATGGTGGGGCAAATGTGATGGTCTGAGGATGCTTTTGGTGATGGGAAAGTGGAAGATTTGTACAGGGTATAAAGGGATCTTGAACAAGGAAACCTATCACTCCATTATGCAATACCATGCCATTCCCTGTGGACAGCACTTGATTGGAGCCACTTTCTTCCTACAAGAGGACAAAGCTCCAAACTATGCAAGAAGTGCATATAAATATTCAGAAATATTCAGAAGCAAAGCTGGTCAGCTGGTATTCTGTCAGTAATAGTGTGGTCAGCTCAGTCACCTGATCTCAACCCTATTGAGCTGTTGTGGGAACAACTTGACAGTATGATACAGAAGTGCCAATCAAGCCAGTCCAACTTGTGGGGGGGGTGCTTCAGGAAGCATGAGGTGAAATTTCTTCATCTTACCTTGACAAACAGAATGGCAAAGGTCTGCAAGGCTATAATAGCTTCAAATAGAGTATTTTGGACAAAGGGAAGGTTTGAAGGACAAGATTATTATTTTAAATAAAAATAATTATTTTTAACCTTTCCAGCGTCTTGACTATATTTCATGTTCATTTTACACGACCAAACTAAGACTCACATAAAAAAATAAAAAGACACAATCTAACTTAGGTATGCAGACAAACATGAGTGAACACCAAACATGAATGGAAGCACAGCAAATGAACTTATGAAATTGATTATTAAATTAACAAGACAGTTGATACAAATGAATCAACTAGAAATCAGCTAATGAAAGACGCTGAAAGCTTTTGCTACAGACCTTGGTCAGGAAACACAGGTGAGACTTATTTATGTATTTCCTTCAGGGCTGAAGTTGATTCAGCCCTTAAAGAACTACTCTTATCTACACTACTCTTATAACACCAGCCTCAGTCACCTATCCTATCAATAGAGGAGCTCAGTTGTTAGGCAGTGCCTAAATCTATGTTACGGCTTGCATAATAGCAACATTTTTGTAATATTACTACACCTGATGATGTGCATGACAAAAATATAATTTTTGTCATGCACATTATCAAGTGTATTTGTTATAAGAGTAGTGTATAATTATTTATTTAGACTTAAGCCCCATGGTTGCCCTGAAGGACAATGTATCAGTTACTCACTTCAAGTATTTCAAAAAAGGTACTTTAAAATGTTATTAAGGTGGAATCAAATCACAGAAACAGTCTAGTATTAAACATTTAATCCAGTATCTCATATATCACCTATTAACAGAAACTGCAAAAACTAAAAACAAAGCAAAATAACAAATAAGCATCAGTACTTGGAGATGTCACACTGGCCCTTAAAAATCAGGAATCTGCGAAAAAGTAGAAAACTAGGTGAAATTTAGACATGCAATTATAAATAAAATTGAAACAGAGATCAGATAAATTCACCCACAACCCTAAACACTCCACATACTCCAAGCAAAGAAAAGTATTTATTTATTCATTCATCTGCCTAACTGCTTAATCCTACCAGGGAGGCTGGAGCTTCTCTTAACTGACTCTGGGTGAAGACAGGGTACACTCTGCACAGTCCATTCCAGGGCCAAAACACACAACCATTCACACTCACACTTAGGGGCAATTTGAAGCAGCCAATAAGCCTAATGTGCATGCCTTTAATCTGTGTGTGGGGAAACCAGAATACCTGTAGGAAACCCATGCAAGCACGGGGAGAACATGCAAATTGCCACACAGAACTTCTGTGATGTGACCGTGCTAACCACTATATTATAAATAAAATAAAGCAAAACAAGCTCAAATATAATCTAGCATATAATCACAGGAACTTTTTTTTTTACATATTTTTATACGTTTAGCTCAGAAATTAAATTAGAACCTAATAAATACTCTACTTCAGCCTGTTTTGATGAAATTTTTAAATTAGTCCCTTAGGCTCCAATACAGTAAGCCCACTTTTAAATGTACACATGTGGCAAGAGCAACCTGTGGTTACAAAATCTTGTGTCAAAGCCAGTCATATTGAAATTGCTCAAGGAATCGGGCATGTTGTCAGACAAAGGTTTAATCCACATACTGTAGATCAAAATCCTTTAGATTAACTCTGAGTCGTGTTTTTCAAACAAAATGGAGCCATTTTTTATTTAGACATCAAAGCTAAGCTATGACATGTCTGGCATTAAAGCAGTCCATTTTTCTCTTGAGAAACCTGTGATGTGAAAGCTTGCATTTAGACCTGCTGTAAGCCGATTGCATTGCAAATGTAGGGACTGCTATAAAAAGAAAGATTGCATTAGGAATAAAATCACTGGGTATTTTGCTACAGGTTAGCAATATCTTTATCCACCTGGTCCACATATATCATATCTTTAGCTTAATGTGGACTGATACTCAGAAATAAGATTGTAGGGCTATATAACTATGTGCATTTCTGCTGCACACCTTAGTAAATCTGATAAGAATGTCTATCAATGCACTTGAATATAGCTGCTGAGAACTTGTCCTTAATGTTCATTTCTCATACAGGACTGCCATTAGCATCCATTAAGTCCCAGTAATTCTAATGGATTGAGACAGTCTTCACTTAAGCTTCCACAAATGTGTGGGTCAACCTTCTAGCATCTGTCTGATTAAAGCAAAAGCCACCTGAGGGGAAGCACAGATACTAAACTGGAAAGGTCATGTCAGTCTTTTACCCAACACCTTAAAACACTAAGCTTGATTTTAGTATGGAAAAAGTAGCTGAAAACACATTGCCCTTTATGTGGTGCGTAATAAAAGCAACAATTACTTAGATTTACACATAAATGTAGTTGCTTGCTTCTCATATTAGCATAATACTGTAATGTGGTGTGAAGGTTTTCAGTTCTTTAGATCAATACAATGTCTAATTGTAAATTAAAGCAACTAGAACATTTGTATGTAAGGATTGTACGCATAAGGAAATTCCCAATTATCACATGTGTAGGCACTGCTGTATGCAATGGTGGTTCTTAAATCCCACGCATACAAATCTGCTGTGCTCATTTGTGGTGAATATCCCTCAAAATAAGAGCCCAGGAGTTTCACGGTACAGCTTGCTGTGAGCATGATGATGCATGTTAAAAGGTCTAAGAAGATGAAGTAGAGATATCGTTGCATATAAAAAAGACTACAAAAAAGTGCTTAGTTCAGTACTTTCATAAGCGGTAAAAATATATATATAAATATATGCCATCTCCAATTTCAGCTTGTTGAACTCTGTTCCTCTGCCATGTTCTGCACAATGAAAAGCTCATGTGTTCCACTTACACTACATTACACTAATGAATATCAACTGTGACTAGCTTTTTCCGTTCACATGTGAATTCATTGAAGTCTGGTACTTTTTTTAACGTGTGCAATATTTTCACTAAATTACATTTAAAAAAACCTACCCTAGTGTTAAGATACCTCATTGTTGGCATGTATTGGTAGAGATGAGCTCAAACTGCACTCTTCAAATAAAATCAACTAATGAACCACTCATCAATCTCAGCAAAGAGACTTTCCTGGGCAAAGCAGCGTGTGCCAAATCTTCAAGCAAGGTGATATCAATCACTGTCGGCATCAACCAAATAAATCTTTAGATTAATCAATCTTTTCGTATCCCTTCATGATTTTACTTTTCATTTCATCTTGCCTCTGTCCGCACCTTGTTGTAAACACCACAGCCAGCAATTACTTTGTCTATTATGCTGATGTTATTACGTGGGATGACAGCTCCTTAAAATGATTTAATCTATTGCACTTTTCTGCCATTGAGGGTTTCTGGATACACATTCAAATACTTTTGTTCATGCACACCTGCACACACAAGAATAATTTCTATGCATAGAACTGTGCACATAAGGTATGCATAAGGCTACTCATACAGAGGGTTGGTAAATGGTTGATAAATGAGTTTCATTTTGAAGAAAATTTGCCAGTCATCCTAATGGTTTCAGCAGCTCTTAAGTGATGAATTGATGAGAACTGATCAAATTTCAAATATACTGATGTACAGTTTTCATCTTGTCTTTTTTTCAGTTTTGGAGAGAAGCCCAGTACTTTGTGTTGTGCCATATTTTCTCTACCTGTTGATGACTGTCTTCACTGTGTTCAGTAGTGTATCTAATGTCTTAAAATTTCTTTTTTACCATTCTCCTGACTCCATGTCTCTTTCAACAAAAATATACTTTGTTAGATCTTTCCAGATCATGGCTTTCACTGTAAAGTGAAACTAAGTTAATGTCATGGAAATCTTACCCGAACAGCTGAACTTCATATGGGGATTATCAATGTCACTAATCACTAGTCAGCTTGTATTAACTGCTTTTTAAAGAGTCCTTCTGTCTGCCTGTGCCAACCCGTTTGATAACATGATCCTGATTGGCATCAGAATATATAGGGAGGTGTGTCGAAATGTTTCCTGTCCATGGTCCATGGCAAAACACATCAAGTTCCTTTAGATTACACAAAGATTTGAGCTGAATGCCCATATTCACACCTTATGTAGTGTAGAAATTATACATTAAGCAATGAATACCTAGATTTTAAAGGCTTCTATTTTGGGCCTCAACCTGCAGAGGTCCAAGAGTATAGACATTTGTGAACTGATGGTGTTCTGATTGGTTCTCTGCATGAGGGTCATTCCATGCCAAATCAACCCTAGGTCACTATCTCAGAAAAAAATGAAAAAATTCATAGATGAATTACTAACTGAGCAATGCATATGTGTAAAAATTTTGGTCATTCTGTACAATAGTTGGTGAATTCTTTTCAACACAGGCCTTTAAATGCCTCTGAGCAGAGGCAAATGCTGTGTATATATTTTAGTACATACAAAAAAGATATGCAAGTAAACAGCATTCCGTATAGGTGCTGTTACAGACATTTAAAGTTTTAGTATATACTATATGAAAGCACAAGAAAAACAAACAAAAACTTTTTTTTTCCCTTTTTAAAGCAGGACAATGATGATGCAGCCTGCTCCAAGTGACTGTAAAAACCATGAGTGTTCACAGTTTTAATTCATGAATTATCCACTTAGAATAATGTTTTTTCCCTGACAAGGGAACAATTAGTTTGTGCTGTTTCCATATAGTATATAACATGCTTTAACATTGCAAGATCCTGATTGTGTTTTAGCCCAACTGCCTGGTTGCTTTCTCTAGTACAATAACTGTGGTTTCAATACTGAGCAAAAATAACCACAATGTTCATCATTGCCGTTATCACCCAGCGCTGATTTCCATTTAGTAAGTAACAAAGCACACATAGAATGCACTTTGAATTCAGTGAAGATACACTGAAAAGTCTATATCCAAAAAAAAAACTGTAACTTCACAAACTTGGCAAACACATTCTGAATGGCATGGTGCTTTGTGAAAGAAATTACCTGTTCCAATTTATCAAAGATGATTTTGCCTTGTCCTATTCCCTGTCCCATTCTATAACTGAGGCTCATCAAGTGTAAAAGTGATTTGAAAAGCGTGGACCTTTTCCTGTTGCAATGATGAAGGAGAACCATTTGTCGTCACAAGTTATTGACCACGCTACATGGGAGAAATCTCCATTACAAGCGTGCTAGACTTTCCAGATTGTTAGGCAGACAGTGCAGTTTCTTATAAAGTGTACATCTAAAAGAAAACCTTGTTCATCCACGCCATTAGGTTTGAGGTTACGGGTTACAAGATGTAATAATTAAATACAATTTTATAAGGACGGCCACCCTATAAATTGTGGCCCTCTGTTAATAATGTACCTACTCATTCAGGGCATTGTTTCTTTAACTGGAAATTCATGATCAATCCCACCCCTACCCCCCAATCCCAACCCAAGTCATATAGGCTTCTGACAGGCCATTATCATAAGTCATCTACTGTGGCTTTTTAGTGTTCAGTTCAGACTCAGAGGTCTGTCAGAGACTCGTGAATCTTTTGAAAGGACACGTCTAAGACAAAAGCAAGAACAAAAGGTGCTGTGGCCACCACGCATGCAGTGCTCTCACTGCTAATGGTCGGCGCCACTGTTAATCTCACATAAGCATCTTCTGTATTCCTCTGTGTGTATGTGTGCGTGCGTGCGTGTGTGTGTGTGTGTGTGTGTGTGTGTGTGTGTGTATGCACAAGTGCTCCACTGAGCTAGGCAATATTTATCTTCACTGACATACCAATTAGTCCTCACCTCACACTTTCAGTGAGGGCCATGAGACGATGGCTTTGTTTAGATCCATGCTGCTGGGCCACACACAAATCAAACAGGAGTTATAACATCCTTAAAGTCCTGCCAGGAATATATAATTCTGGCTTTATCTTTTTGACATTTTAGGTCTTCTCTTCAGTACCATAAGCAGTCACTCCTGGACAGATCATGCAATTTCTTAAAGTTTGAGTTTATATACCATGTAACTGGGTTTGCTGTTGAATTTAATGGAATGTTCAAATGTCCCACCTCTGAACTGTTTTATCCTTTTTTTAGGGTTGCACAGAAGCTGGAGCACATTCCAGCCAATTCCAGATGAAGGTGGGGTCCATCTTGAACAACTCGCAGATCATCGCAGGGCCAACACATACAACCATTCGCACTTATATTCACACCTACAGGCGATCCAGAATATCCAGTTAACCTAATGTGCATGTCTTTGTACTGTGGGAGGAAATCTGTGCACCTTAAAGGAACCCACAGAAGCGCAGGGAGAATCTGCAAACTCCACAAAGAAATGCCCTTGCTGAGCACTGGGCTCGAACCCAGGACCTTCTTGCTGTGAGGCAAAAATGCTAACCACCAATTATTAATTTAATACTTTTAATGACTACTAACCCTGTCTAAGGTAATAACAGAGAGGTAATGAGCATACTATCAATATACAGGGGGTGGGGTGGGGGAGTTGACAATTCTGCTTATTTGTTGACAAGTATGCTTACAATGTTACAATCCTTTCCAGGTCCATAAACTATTCACTGGCCAAGTCAGCTGACTCCACTGTAGCTGATACACTAATACTCTTTTGTTATGAGTAAATACTATCTGGCACTGAAGATGTTATGTACTAGAATTCATTGTGGCCTATTAAAGACCCCAAATCAATTCGATGTCTAGAGTTACTGTATATTGCCATTCTTAGCAACTTCTTTAACTGTCTGCTTTCAAAGGTGAAATTATCTAACTATAGCAAACCTTCCCATTCATTTCCTCTCCTTTTATTTTACCTCTGGTTTACTTCCATAGTGTGCCATATCTTGTTTTTGTTGTTGTTGTTTATATATTAGTATGACCTGCATTTTTATGTTAATCCTCAAAAGATACAGACAGGTAAGACCAAAAAACATATATACCATGGAATGTATAAAATCAGATTTTCATTTATCCATCTCCACTGTTTTCTCTTTGAATAAATCATGTATCTGAGCTAGGCACTGCTGTCAGTCAGACCATTTTTAGGTATGGATAAGAAGTTCTACTAGTCAATTTGCATGAATTATTCACAGGATACCGGCATCTTTAAGAAAAATGAGGCGGGTATCAAAATAAACCCTTACGTGGCTAATAGCAGGCACAAATAAAATAGATTTTTTTAAATGAAAAGATTAAGTTTCTGAATAGAAACCTTGCAACCTTCATAGATGCAGCCTTCATAGATCAGTAGCCAAGTGTGGAGAAAGTAAAAATGGAAATGTTCAGTATGCAAAAAGATTAAGCTTAACTGAGGACACAAACAGTTCTGCTTGACAGCTGGCGACTGAGCTTTGGCTCATTTTGGCAAGAACTGGCCTTGCTGTCTACTGATATGCAAGAAACGTTCATCATTGGGAACTAGCTTGGATTAAAAAAAATGGAAAGGAAAAAGGAACAGTTCATTGACATTCATAACCACCCCTTTCCGGATGCCGTCACTTTTTCACATTCAGTCCTGATGAGAAAAATACTTTCATGGTCCCAGTGGTGCTTTTTGTAATTAAGCAATGAAAGTTAGGGCTTAACAGGGTTAAAGGTGATGTATTTGCTTTACCTTTGATAATTACAGCACACATGCTATATGCGCTGCGGCAAAAACAGTCCCCAAAACTGTACTGTACTATTTATAAAAAGTGCTTGGGTATTCCCAAAGGGTAATTCTAAATAGTAATGACTGCTAGAATGTTTAGACATTTAAATTTCTAGTTGCTAGCTTTCCACTGGAGGAAAATGCAGTTTTTGATGAGGACAGAGCATGAAAGATGAAGCACAACCGAGGAAGCAAATAGCACTGCCGCACAGTTTCAGGCAGGAGGTTAAAAGCATCCCCTGACTCACTGGCCTCGCTGTGTAATTGTGTTAAATGACCCATTTAAATAAAACACTACAGCTATGACATAGAATAAAAGTACATAGTAAATCTAGCAGTGTACTGCTTTTTAGGCAGCATTTCAATACAACAGCCAGTGGAACA
Organism: Neosilurus hyrtlii; assembly: GCA_028564935.1. Lineage (NCBI taxonomy): Eukaryota > Metazoa > Chordata > Actinopteri > Siluriformes > Plotosidae > Neosilurus > Neosilurus hyrtlii. The sequence goes on from JAOUQZ010000041.1 coordinate 12,451,464, forward strand.
TAGTCCAAACTCATTAACACACATAAGATAGAAAGAGTTTTAAAATATGAAGAGCATTCTGCGAAAGACTAGTATTTTTTTACTGTGGGACAGATCATTTTCTATATTTGATAGTATAATAATGTAAATCATATTATATGTGCCTTTTCAAATTGGTTTAGCGCTTGAGTTTACACTGTGATTTTCACAAATCCATCTCGCCTTATGGGGTAGGCTGATACTGTAAAGTAAAAAGCACTTGGTTTATGAAAAGGCTGAAGAGCAGCAGAGGATGATAGAATGGAAAATTGGAACAGAGTATGAAGAGGGCTATAAAAACATTTGATGAAGTTATGATTATTTACAACTGTCCTTGAGGTCCAATAAGACTGAAGGAAGGCTCACAGCATGCCAACCACATTTACTGACACTATTTACTAAAACAATATAATTAAAAATGTTGAAATGCTTATGTGAAATTACAGCTCTCCCTTTTTTACCGCTTGCCAAAAGTTTTTAATGTTGGGTTTTCTTTTATTTTACTTCGCATCTTTGCCTCAACCACAGACACTAATTCATCTGCAAACTTATACACACATCCAGCATACAATTACAGAAACTTCTAACAAAACACTTATTTTCCTCTTATTTAACGTGGCGTCTAAACTCATCTCTTCCCTTACCCTCGGAGAAGCTGATGAGGCCAAGGAGGTGCAGCAGTTTGAGAGAGGCGCACACGATCACTACAATGCCCAGAGTCTGCAGCCCCTCTGTCTCCCATGCCGTGCCCAGCATGGCACCCTGCCCCGACTCATGCCAGACCCCTGGATCCTCCACCTCTGCGCTCCAGTTACCCAACGCCCATGTGCCCTCCTCCACAGACTGGCACGGGCCCTGTATCCCAGGGCACCCACCTGTGCCACCCAGCTCTTGTCCCAAATCCAGGCTGCGTGGCCAGTGAGAGTGCTCGTGATGTCAGCGGACAGAAAAGCCACAAAGAACAGAGGAGAAGAGGAGAGGAGAGTTTGACTGACTCTGCTGTGTTAGTTGTACTCTGCGCTTATTTGAGAGACTGTACTCAGGCGTTTACTTTCAGCAAAGGGGAGGGCTAAAAGCGAACACGAGGAGAGAAAGAGAGGGGGAGGGACAGAGAGATGAAGGGAAGAAAATAATAGACAGAGGGAACGGTGTAACTGTGCAGACAGACCTTACTGCTTAGCACGTACAGAAAGCATGATATTGTTTCTGTTGTGATTTCAATACTGTATAAGAAAATTCCAAATCCTAGACTACTTGCAATACAGCATACAGGATAAGATGCTTTTCAAACTGCGCAGTCTACTGACAAAAATCATAACTGCAAATAAACTTAAGATATATTCTGCTCCCTAACATTTTCATTTACAGATTTACATTTACACTTACAAAAACAGTTGATATTGATTCATTTAATTTCTATAGATAATGATTCATACCTTTACTCCCCAACCAATATACCAATAGCCATTGACCATTTCCTACAACTGCTGGCCCCTGCTGGTCATTTAGAGTTGTAGGTTTGTCCTGACTGTGTGTGTGTGTGTTCCCTTCCCAGTATAAGTGCAGACAATGAAGTCACTCTTACTCACTCACTTGCGAAACCAGTTACTCCTATTAAGGTCGCATGGAAGCTGGAGCCTATCTCAGCCAGCACAGGGTGAAGGTACACTCACAGTCACACCTAGGGCCAAATTGGAACAGCCGATTAGCCTAACGTGAATGTTTTTGGACTGTAGGAGGAAACCAAAGTACCCAGAGGAAACCCACACAAGCACAGCGAGAACATGCAAACTTCACACAGAAACACACGAGCCCAGGACTCGAACCCAGGACCTTCATGCCACCGTGCTGCCCATCACTTGGGATAATGTCTATTAGTCTATTATTATTCAGCCAAAAGATTTTATTAGTTCTAATTGGTGGAAAGCCATGAAATAATTCTTGATATTGCATCATTGCCATTGAATGAACAAATTATTGCATTGTTGCACTGTCAGATAAACTGAATGATTATTACATGACTGGAAAGCTCAGCATAGTAATGTGATCGTTTACTTCAAAAATAATTTGTGTGGGGGGGGGGGGGGGGGGGGGTTAATTCACAGGTTACACATTGATGCAACTGCTTCATGGTTTCAGAGAAGTAGTTGTTATCTTACTCCTAAGACATTGTGAATGTAAAAAGGAATCTGGCAGCATCTGTAGCAGTAGTGCCTGCTTGACTGAGCTGAAAATCTCACCTCAGCATGCTCCAGCAGTTATTTACTGTTTCAGATGAAAAGACACCATGTTTCTCACACCTTCTTCTCTCTTTCATGATAAAACTCACTGACTGCCAACTAAAAGGTTTCACCACAAAAGGTGACTTTGCACAATGAATGGTACATGTACACGGAGACATGCAAAACCACACAGAGACTAACCGGATTTCAGGATTATATTCACTCACTCAGTCACTCACTCATATGCTGAACTGCTTAATCCTACTGGAGTCGCCGGAAGGCTGGAGTTTATCTCAGCCAAAACTGGGTACACCCAGAACAGCTCCCCAGGCCATCGTAGGCCAATGCATACACAACCATTTACACTCACACCTAGGGGCACTTTGAAACAGCCTGTTAGCCTAATGTGCATGTATTTGGACTGTGAGAGAACGTCAGTGCATCAGAAGAAAATGTACACAAGCACGGTGAGAACAGAAATGCCCATGCCAGAAGAAACAGAAATGCCCATGCCAGAAAATTTCGCAAACAATTGCTAGAAACGTTGGTATCATAAATCATATACGGAGCTCTATTAATAAAAAACACTCCTGATCATGTACTACTCCATGATCTATCCCTATCTCTTGTACTGCAACATTTTATGGGGAAACACATATAATACTCACCTAAACCCATAAGTATCGCTTCAGAAATTAACCATACACATTATCACCTTTTCTAAGATCCTTGATCATACAAAGCCTTTTCCAAAAATTTTAATTCTACTCTTGACCCAATTAAATCAGTACCTTTGCCTGTGTTTTGTTCAATAGTTTATCATTCTTACCTCACACCCATTCATTTTCGCAACTACTTTACGCATCTTTCTTCAGTACACTGCAATCAAACCAGAGGTCACAAAGTTAACTTATATCGCCCCTTTATCATTCTAGTTTTTCTATCTATACCCCTACAATCATGGGACACAACTAATCAAACAAACTTCCACTAACATTCAAACACATTTCAGCTTCTTCCCTTTTCAAGCTGATGTTGTATTTGTTAGATTAGTAGCCATCTTGCTGTTGCTATGCTTCCTATATGGTCCATTGTTCACCTGTAAAATTTTCACCAATTTGAATTCCTTGGCTGCCACAATAGACCTCAAAATGTTACCTTTTTCTGGGAAAGAGCAAGCCCCATGGGGTTTTATTCCCGCCAGTGTCAATCACTGAGTCTACTGTATTGTTTTTTTTGTTGTTTTGTTTCAAATTTTTGTTGTTTTGTTTCAAATTTTTGTTGTTTTGTTTAAAATTTGTGAATAAACATTCATTCATTCATTCATTCATTCATTCAGACCTCAATCACAGGACCTTCTTGCCATGAGGTGGATATGTAATCACTATGCCACTGTGCTGCACAAGGATTCAATTTTTCAAGTAAATTCTTTTAAGCTTTTTTTTTTTTTGTAATCAGTACTGTATTAGGCTTTCAGCTAACATACTGTCAAGGACACATTAGTTGTCTCTTTTGTGTCCATACATTCAAATTATGCCATTGAAAATTCATTATAAAAGCACCCAGCTGTTTAGCGTCATGTTCCAAAATAATACCGTTCTCAAACAAGAAACTGCTGTACCACAAAACATCATTCATCATATTGATGACAGCTACATGACATGAAAGAGAATCTATAATAGGGTCATTAAGCAGTGTTCAGACCGGTTGGGCAATCTTATGGGACTAATTACATGCCACTCAGTAATACCTGTTATGCTATGCAAATGCAACAAGGTTTTCAATATTTGGGAAACATTAAAATTAGTGTGTCATATTTATAAAGGCACCTGGCGCTAAATGTGAGCAATTAAAGTCTATGATCTGGCTACCCTGACCAGAGCTGCATACACAATGTGGTGCAAAAGTGTAAACTGTTTTCTCTTCTGCATATTTCTCTCTCTCTCACACACACACACACACACACACACACACACACACACACACACACACACACACACACACACA
>JAOUQZ010000041.1:12464488-12488073 GCA_028564935.1 Neosilurus hyrtlii
TGTGTGTGTGTGTGTGTGTGTGTATATATATATATATATATATATATATATATATATATATATATATATACACACAGACTCAGGCAGACTGGCACTTGAAAATACACTCTACTGTAGCTCCATCTAATGGACTTGCAAGATGATGCAGCTTAATTTCATTTGTATCATTTTATGATGGTTTTATTCTTGCCATGTGTAATAAACCCCAAAACACCTACATGTATACATACCAGATAATGTATTTATTTATTTCCCATTGTTTTATTTATTTATTTACTTATTTTAGTAAAGTTGACGGCACTGTGGCACTGCTGCCTCACAGCAAGAAGGTTCTGGGTTCGAATTTCACGGCTGTCGAGAGCCTTTCTGTGTGGAGCGTGCATGTATTTCCTCTGTTTTTATTCATTTCCCTTCACAGTCCAAAGACATTAGCTTAACTGGTTACTCCAGATTATGTGTGTATGGTTGTTTGTGTCTGTGTTGGCCCTGCAGTAGACTGCCAAACTATTCAAGGTATATTCCAACTCCTGAAACACAGCTGGGATTGGCTTTGGCTTTCACCATGAACCTGGCGGATAAGCAGCACAACCAATGACTGGATTAAGGTTAAAAAGTAAAAAGTTTTTTACTTCAAAATTTTTTATATTTATGCTGTATTGCTCCCCTATGGCCACTTGGTGGTGTTATATTCATGGATTTTTTTTAGGGTTTAATATAGTGCCTCTTTATATAAAAGATCTGTAATCAACACACTATTAAATTATATGCCTGACAAAGTCATACCATTTCTGATGCCAAACTGTATAAAATTTTGCATCGGTATCAGTTATTTTCTTGCACTGAGAAGATCCATGAATATAACACCACCAAGTGGCTATAGGGGAGCAATACAGCATAAATATTAAAAAAAATTAAAAGAAAAAAACTTTTTACTTGTGCACAACATGACAATAAGCCCAACTGGAAAAAAGACATTCATTTATAAAGTACCAACAAGTATGGTACTGATATATATCTATCCTCTAGAATGCACTCAGATATGCCTGCTGGATCCAAAGAGTCTGAAAATCTTTTTCATTGGCAGTTATCATTTGAACTGGGTATAGTGTAAACTCCATGTCAAGTGTGTGTGGACATTCTGAAGTACTGAAAGCTTGTCAGCTGTGTTTCTCTGACTTACATAATATGTGAATGGGCAGCAGATGACAAGCAGTAGCCTGACAGTAGACTGGTAACTGACTGGTTACTGTGTGATCTAATTTTTGATTTCACACCAATTCACAAACAAAGCAACGCCTCTACCAATTCTGAATTTTATTAAGTTAAGTTCACAAACTTGCATTCTACCAAATAAAAGAATGGCTGAGGATGAAGTGCTTGGAATGTCACTTACTCACCCAGTCATTTGCCCAACCGCTTAATCCTGTTAGGGTCACAGAGAGGCTGGAGCCTATCAAGCCAACACTGGGTAAATGTAGTGCACCCAGAACAGCTCTACTGACCTCGGCAGGGCCAACACGCACAACCATTCACACTCACACCTAGGAGCAATTTAGGAACAATTACCAAATGCACATGTCTTTGAACTGTAGGAGGAAACTGGAGTACCTGGAGGAAACCCACATAATCACAGGGAGAACATGCAAACGCCCTCCCTGAGCCCAGGACTCAATCCAAGGACCTTCTTCCCATGAGGAGGACAATGCTACTGTGCCACCCCTCTTTCTGAAACTCAGACGCTTAGTTAATAATATATGTTGGTTAATAAATCTATTTTTTACCAGATGAACTTGCTTAACCTGGAAATTACATCTACCCCCATCCACTGAAAGTGCTGAAAAAATAAATAAATATCAGAATATCTGAAATACTCGATGAGAGTAAAAGAATAAATTATGCTGTTTTCAGTCATAATCATAAGGACCAAATTGAGAACCAGAACTTTACACTTCGTGCAGCTCAAAAGGTCACTGTTGTGTGATTAAAGTAAAATAAAGTATTCCATAATGACAAATTAATAAATTATGCAACAAGTGTTGAGATTCTTAGGTATAATTTCCTCACTTGAATTTTAGTTTAGTAATACTCATAAGAATTATGTCACATTCAAGAAATCATGGTTACTGAGACACCTGTTACTGCATCATATTCCTACTCTTAAAATCTTCAGTTAGGTTTTAATATAAAAATGCAACTCTTGTAATTTGTTTCATTATTGATTTTACAGAGTGGGCCAAAAGGTATTCATGACAGTACACAAATGGTTAAACAACTGTATACCTTATTTTGGCAACCCTGTATGTAAAAAGAGTAATTGGTCAGCTATACAGCCAACATAGCATCCACAGGTTTCCTACGGACCCATTTGAGCTGAAAACCAGTACCCCTTCAAAGGCCTGTCTCTGATACAATCTCATCACTTGTCATATCGGCAGTGGAATGGTGACACTGTTGTCACTCAGTGTCACTCCTCCAGGAAGGCAGTGATCAGAGTGAACAGAGCCATTTTCACACAGTGCCTATTTTTATCAAAAATAAACAAGAATCTACCAAGAACCAAACTCTCTCTTTTGGAGGATCCTAAAGTTTTTCTAAGGAATTTATTCTTTATTCTATATTATTATTATACTCATTCATATATGTGACCCATCACAGCAAAGTGTATTAAGTCAGAAATGATTAAATACTTTGTTGAAATCCCTCTAATGTCATTTGCTACAGCTTCTTTCCAAGTGCTAATTGGTCATATCCCAGAGGATGAACCAGATCATCGTCAGAGTCTGAGAATCACATCACATCATCATACTGAGAATCACATCTCACACATTTGAGCCATTTACATACTGCACAGCAAAACTTGTCAATATTTTTTTGTTTCAGCATAAGATTGAAATAGCATTTAAATTCAGAAAAATACAACATAAAAATAAACCACTAAATAAAATATAAAAAAATTTAAGAAATTCGACTGCATTTGACAATTACTTTTTGAGTAGCTAAAGCCTTTAACTTGATCATGTCATATAGAAAAAATGGAACCCCACTTACACACACACACACACAGTAGACACAAAAGTATTCATACCCCTTGAACTTTTCCAAATTATAGCCACAAATATAATGAAGTTAAAGGAAAATGATACGTAGTTTAACAAATCTGAAAAATTATATATATATATATATATATATATATATATATATATATATAGTCTGCATTATTATGCCTCATCAAAAGGATGGGACATAACCTTTGATTTATGATAGGATCATGCTAATTGAGCTTGGCATACTAATAAACTAAAGTATGATGTCTTGCAGCATTAATCCTGAAATAAAAAAAAAAAGCATACATTAAAAAAATTGACTTGTCAGTGCATGTAAATGCCTAATCAAATTATCATTGTCTGTATAGCCCAGCATAATTACTCTTGCACCGCATAATTACACTGCACTGGATATGATCCACATCAACTCCACACTAGTCTAGAGCACCACCTGTTAACCTGCAGATAACATGTATGTGTGTGTGTGTGTGTGTGTGTGGTTTTTTCCACTCTATGTTACAAAGAATTCCAGTCGTTTTAACAAAAAAACTTTATATATGGCATGTTCTCCCATAGTCCAAAGACATGCACATTAGGCTAATTGTCTGTTCCAATTTGTCCCTAGGTGTGAGTGTGAATGTTTGTTTGTCGCAGTGAGCTGACAGAGGCTCAAGACTCCCTGCAACTCTAGAATTATAGGGTTTGGCAAAAGAATGATTGAAAGTTCTGTCACAGACAGGCCAGAATTCACTGAGGCCAATAAAGCACTAAACTCATTTTAAAAACATTAAGCAAGTCTGCAGAAATTCAGCCAATAGTCTATAAAAATCGCCTGCGCTATAAAGTCATAGAAAGCTGAACTAGTTGGCAAACAATAAAGCTCCATCCAAAGTATAACAGCATTTTTTTTGTCACCTTGTACATGGACCGAAGACACCGTGAAAACCAGTGGAAGATTCACCAAGGACTATTTCAAACTGTGTAAAAAGCACTGTGACCAGTGAAGAGTATTTTGAGCTTGACGGAGTCCCTTGAAGTTGTTTTGGCAATGAAAAAATAACCACAAAATGCTGGACGTTGTAGATGATTCCTCAGATGGCAAAATGTTTGAATCTGAAGGCTAGCCTCGATGCGCTTCGGTTCTGAAAGCGTATTCAGGTTGTGATTTAAATACTTAATTAACCTATATATCTAAGCTACGTTAGATCTAAAAATCTAGAACAGTAGGGAGTTGGTCTGTTTCGCTTTGTTTTAACTGTGAAATGTGACATTTGCCCTGGTGTGCAGATTTAATTTCCTGACGTATGTTCTGATGTAAAAAATTAAAAAATAAATTAAATGAACTAGTTGAACTAGTGTGAATGAACTAGTGTGCTTTTTTGCTCATGTTCCCATGTAGTATATACTAAAACAATTACCTATCTGAGACTCGGTGGGTGTCACCTAATTGAATATATTGCATCTCGCAGACTATTCAGCAACGCCCACCTCGCTTTTGACTAATAATTTTTAATTAACCCCTCAACAGCAGACAGATCAGCTCTCACTGTTACGGTGTAGTATATACTAATCAAGCATTAACTGGAGGTAAAATATGGAAGTAATATTTTCCTAGATAGGAAGCTAATGTTTGGTAGCCAGTCTATGTAGATTTTTGTTTCTTTTCCTGTGGTTTTCAAGACTGTGACTGGGTCATTTTCTCAATGATATTCTCATTTATTTTTTCTCATGAAAGTGCTTTTGGTTGGTCTCCAACCTAATACTAATCCTAGAACTTAAATCGAAGTAAAAAGTTTCTAGGCTATATCAGCTTCTGTATTCTTGTCAGGTTCCAAATTGCCCCTTGGCGTGAGTGTGAATGGTTGTGTGTGTGTTGGCCCTGCGATGGTCTGGCGAGCTGTTCAGGGTGTACCCTGTTTTTGTGTGAAAAGGCAGAAGTACCCAGAGGAATCCCACGCAAACACAGGGAGAACATGCAGACTCCAGGCATAAATGCCCTCACCGAGCCCTGGACTCAAACCCAGGACCCTTATTGCTGTGAGGTGGATGTGCTAACTTCGCCACTTTGTCACCTATAAATTTCAGATAACTCAAAATAACCTAAACCTTTTGCCTATTCATGTTTTTGTGGAAAGACATGCAAATTAGGCATATTTGGCCATATAATGAACTGGGGAGCTGTTCAGGGTGTATCCTATCTTCTCCAGGAGTTGGCTGAGATGGGCTCCAGCCTCCTCAAATCTAGTACAATTAAGTGGTTTGGCAAAATAATGAATGAATGAAGGTTCTTGCAATCAAATAATTTATTCCAAATGCTGGTGCTTTTCGTGAACCAAATATCGAAAGAATGCAACTGGCATTTGCATTTAGCCACTAACTAGCTAGTGTCACTGAATTTCTGGTATTTTCACTCGTGTCAGCTGCTGTCTGCGCTTGAGACTCTGGTTCAAACTCGTGCAGCTTTACTGATTCAGGAAACTAGTTCAGTGATATATTTCCTCATAGTTCTGATTAGTAAGCTTCCTTTATCTTCCTCTGTCATGTCATCCTCAGAGCAATAAAAATTACTTCTAAATCATTCTATTCTAAAGACCCTAAATCATATTTTGTGTATGTTTGCTGTCATGTTGTTGATCTAGATATGATGTCAAGTTCCCCCTGTAGTAACATAGATCGACTGGTAAATTAAGAGCTTTGCCTTTCAGCTCAGCTCCCCCTTCACCACGACAGTCACGACTTTACAGCAAAGGCTGCACTGATCCTCCTGTCGATCTCCCGCTCCATCCTTTCCTCACTCGTGAACAAGACCCTGACATACTTGAACCCCTCCACTTGAGGCAGGACCTCATTCCAGACCCGAAGGGTGCATTCCACCCTTTTCCGGCTGAGAGCCATGGCCTCGGGCTTGAAGGTGCGGATTCTCATCCCAGCTGCTTCACTCTCAGCTGCGAATCGCTAAACGAGAGCTGGAGGTCCTGGTCTGATGAAGCCAAAAGGACAACTTCATCTGCAAAACCCAGAGATGGGATCCCATGGCCATCAGACTAGAACCCCTCAGCTGCACCTAGAAATTCTGTCCACAAAAATTATGAACAGAGTGGCAGCACAGTGGCGCAGTGGTTTGCATGTTCACCTCACAGCAAGAAGTTTGCATGTTCTCCTGTGCTTGCGTGGGTTTCCTTCAGGTACTCTGGTTTCCTCCCACTGTACAGTAGCTGCACAGTAGGCTAAATGGCTGTTACAAATCAACCCTAGGTGTGAGTGTGAATGGTTGTGTGTGTGTTGCCCTGTATTGGCCTGGCGAGCTGTCCAGGGTGTATCCCGCCTTTGCTCAGAGTCGGTTGAGATGGGCGCCAGCCTCCGGATAACCCTAATTGAGATTAAGCGGCTTAGAAAATGAATGAATGAATGAATGAAAGAATGAAAACTGTGAACAGAACCGGTGAAAAAGGACAGCCTTGGTGGAGTCCAGACCTCACCGGAAACAAATTCGACCTGTTGTAACCAATGCAGAATAAGCTCTGGCTCTGCTGAAAGAGAGACTGAATGGCCCGGAACAACGGTTCCGGTACACCGTATTCCTGGAGCACACCCCATAAGATGGCCCGAGGGACCAATAATAAATAATAATAACAATTAAAAAAAATTCCAAAAAACATGAGACATGACAAACATGAGTGACAAACAAACAATCAAAAATGCTGCCATGGTACAACATGCAAATAGAAAATAATACTTAAACTCTTATACAGGGTTCAGTTGTATAATAGACTCTAAATGGATATCATTCCCTCCTCATATAGATATTAAGATTTGCAGATTATACGTTATTGAGAACTCACTTCCATAGGTCAAGAACTACAGATGTATGAGATATTAAAGTTTTTTAGAAATGACTCATAAACCTCAATATAAGCAAGCAGTCAGGCCAGACAAAAACTGAAAGGATTTATAAAGATTCAGTTTGAACATACATTCACCTTGATGCCTTTTTAAAATGTTCTTTGAACAATTAAGAGTGGAGCATCAACAGGCACTATTAATACTCTGTGCAAAGAAGCCTTTAATAGTTCTGCTTAATAGGAAACTTTTTGTAAATGTCTGTGATGACGCTGAGCCTTCATCCACCATAGCCCTAAGCCTTCACCTAACAACGCCCTAAGCAAACGTGCATTTATACATTTTATTTCCTGTTTTCCCATGATAGGTTTATTTTATTTGTTTCCCAATGATAACTAATTAATTAAGTTATTTTTATCATTATCTTAAGATAAAAAATAATGTTTTCCCAAAATAAAAGGATAATTGTTTTCAAGATATCGAGATAAGAAAACTTTGTTTATCTGTTATAGTCACATAATCAATATGAGATCTTGAGATAAAAAATAGTGTAGCCTATAACAATAGGTTATTCATAGAACTTCATCAGTGTAGCAATGTCAGAGGAGCAGGAGAATATCAATCACCGATTGAAATATAAATAATTGTTTATCATGGGAAAACAAATGAAATGAATCAATTTTCATGGGAAAATAGAAGAAATTAAATTTATGAATGCATGTTTGCTTAAGCAGTGCTGACAGCACCATTAAGCCACACTATTCTGGACATTAGCAGCCACATGGCTGAAAGGCAGGGAAAAACAACTTACCATGGCTATAGTAGGATAATTTCTGAATGTCCTCTCGCTTAATACTGGTACAACCTGGTATTCTCTGTAGTAATGTCAATACTAATATTTTTTTTTCCATGAGAAAGCCTACTGGAGAATGCCCTACTGGTAGGGGAGACTTAAGGTTACACCATGCATAAGGATGAAATCCTGGCATACTGCAGGCTCTCCTTTCCTCAACAGGCAAGTCAATATCACTAGTGGACCTGTAAGTCAGAATCAGATCCCAGGAGAGCAGCCAAGAAACCCATGGGGCATGGTTGAGGCCCTGCTATGTGTTCAGGCCACAATAGAAACTGCTCTGGGAGATAGCAGTCTGGGTCAGAGAACCTACATCAACCCAGCCCAGTCAGGGATTTACAGAGAAGGACACAGAAGGAAATCTCTGCTCATCTTTTCTTCAGGATGAGCTAATGTCCATCAAGTCCCAGGAGTTCACCGGGCCCCCAAGCCGGGAAACCCTGGATGGCAGTTTATGCCTATCACACCAATCCACATACTCACACTACAACAACCCTAGAACCAAATGGAACTCCAGTACAGACCTTGGTAGACTGCAATAATATTGGTTTATCCCATATACTCCAGCCCATAAAACCTTGTGGCGGAGTGACTGACCCCGCCATTAACCCTCTTTCTGTTGAGTATATGCAGGCCACCAGAGCGTGGAATTTCAAGCAAGAAAAGGAAGCAGATAACTCTCTACACATATTGTTGGGTCAAGGTGCTACAGTTAAATTGAAAGTATCAGTTTGGTGGACATGCAGCCTACTTACTGGTAAAGAACAGCCTGCTACACTATTACACAGATTGCCTTGGGCTCCTGCTGGTTCCCCTGTAGAAGGTGGAGGCTCACATGCACTCTGACTTCTGGTGCCCTCTGGGCAGCCACCTGGGGCTCCACAACACCAATGAGAAGCTCTGGATCCAGTTTCTCTGGCACGACCTGGGCTGCAAATTCTGCCAGCATTGTCCTCCGTGTCAGTGGACCTCATCACTGAAACTGGCCATGGCCCTGCTCATCCCCAGCCCACTATGAGGGCCCCCTACATCAAGTGGGCATGGATAATTCCACTTCCCAAGTCAACTTAAGGTTATAAGTGTATCCTGGTGATGGTGGATGCTACTTGGTACCCTAAGATTGTATCTCTCTACAAGGCTTCCTCCTGCAGGAACTGGTCTTTCTCATAAGATATGAGATCCCCAAGGTCCTACTAATAGACCAGGGTATATACTGCTAACAGACAAAGGTATGTATGGTATATAAATGTATCTAAATTAATGACACTGCATAAATACTGCAGATAAAGCAGCTCTGAGCATCATTCTACCACATATCAGATTGACGGCCTCATGAAGTGCACTCATCAGACCCTGAAGAACATACTCTGATGGGTGGTAAATGAGGAAGGGTAAAACTGTGACCTGCTCCTTCCCTATATCCTATGAGTAGTTAGGGAGACCCCTAGGTATCTATAGGGATCATCTCCTTGAAACTTGAGTTAAGCAGGAGGCCATGAAGCCTGCTACAGCTTGTAGCTCCTCTTTCAGCAGCATAAACACATCATCAGTTCTTTGAAACAAACATTTATTGCTTGAGCACATTTGATCTCTTTGGTGTCTTCATGTCACAGTCATGCCATTAGATTTTTACTTACAAATAAACACAGTAAAAAACATCAACAAAGTTTACAATGCATTGCCGGAAGATGAAAATGAATACAAATGGAACCTAGCTAGAAAGAAGTTTCATTTACATTCTTCAAGTAAAACAAATAACTCGATGGCTACTTGCCATGAAAAGAGGTTCTTGAGTCCTTAAGAGTCTTCCAAAAATTTTTTAACTGTCTGCTTTGGCTTTAAACAGTGATAATTATAACCAGAGTATGAAGGCAGTACAACAGTTTCTTTAGATATATTTGCTCACACACAATCAATAGGAACAAAAAACTCACAACACTGTCACTTCCGCTACATGCAGCAGTGCATTCTTGTACAATGTGGCATTTCTTACCTGATTGTATTTTAACCATTACAAATTAATTTACTGCAAATAAAGTATTTAATTAAAAAATTGTAACATCATATAAGTTATTTAATTAAAATTATTGATTAAATATTGAATCGTTTATCAATTATACATCATAAATATGCAACAGCACTTTGTTACGTCGGTGAGTGGACACAAGATGCAAACAAGTAAGGAATTTATTGGAGACTGGCAACACAATGAACAGAAACTAAAGCAGTAAGTAAAACACATTCAGTCACTCATTTGCCAAACCATCCAATCGTCTGCTAGGGCTGCAGGAGGCTGGAGACTATTTTAACCAACACTTGGCAAAGGCAGGGCAAAGCTTGCAGAACTGTTGCATGGACAACGCACACAATCACTCACTCACATCACACCTAAGGACAATTTGTAACAGCCAATGAGCCTAATGTGCATGTCTTTGGACTGCAGGAGGAAAGCCACAAAAGTCAGGGAGAAAATTCCCCACAGTACTGGGGTCCCCCTAAAGCCACATTCTAATTCCAATGGCTCAAGGATATCATTCTTTTTCCCCACCGTCAGTGTGCAATGTCTACCTAGACAATGTCATTATCCAATCCCACACCTGTACAAATCACCAACACCACCTCAGGAAGGTACTAGCACCCAGAAAGCTGGGCTCATTGCCAACTCACAGAAGTGTTAGCTGGGGCTGACCAAGACAGAGTAACTGGGATACCATATCTGATGGGGGCTGCTAAACCCCCAGTGAACAAAGTCTTTGTGTACCGACCCTCACCACTCCTTCCTACACCTAAATGCTAGCATGCAGTGCTACCTACAACACTGAGTGCACCCCACTAAGCCATTATTTACCACCTGCCCCACATTTTTCACTTCCACACACATCTGCTGTAAATCAGTCACTGGACTTTTTTCACACTCTAAGTCTTCAGTGTCTGTGTTTGTCCCACTGCTGACAAGTGTCTGCTATAGTGACGTACATTGCACAGCTCAAATTCTAAAAAATATTGTGTTATTAACCCTGCCTTCGCCCAGAGTAGGCTGAGATAGATGCCAGCCTCCCACAACCCTAATTAGGATTAAGCGTTTCAAAGCAGAAAATGAATGAATGAGCTCTTGTAATTAGCACCAGCCGCATGCAAATTAGCTCAAGGAAGAATTTTTAAATATCATCCCAAAACTTTAGTATACCATTTAGGAAACTTGACAAGTTTTTGAGTTAATTTTTTAAAAACATTTAACCTTAGGTCATTTAGTTTTATTAACAAAAGTTTTCATGATTTTGAGTATTTATCAGAGATTTGTAGATTAATCAGCTATAACATTAAAACCACCTGGCTAATGTTGTGTAGGTCTCCCCTGTGCCATCAAAACAGCTCTGACCTATTGAGCCGATTACTGCATAATGTGTGCTGTGGTATCCGGCACTAAGATTTTAAAATCAGATCCTTCCTATAACCTGTGTGGTGGAGCCTCCATGAAAGAGACCCGTTTGTCCAACACATCCCACAAATGCTTGATCAGACTGACATTTTTGAAAGGCCAAATCAACACCTTCATCTGCTTGTCATGTTCCTTAAACCATATCTGAACTTACAGTATTGAAAGGCACAGTATCTTGCTGAAAGAGGCCAGTATCATTTGAGTATGCTATTGCCATGAAGGGGTGTGCTTGGTCTACAGCATTGTTTAGGGAATTGGTATGTGTCACAGAAACATATAGATACAAGAAAGAGCCCAAGTTTTCACAGTAGAGGTTGTCAAGAACATCAGATTGCCTGTACTGGATTGTCTGCTTCCCATAAAGTATGCTGGTGCCATCTATTCGCCAGGTCAACAGCACACACGCACCTAGCCATCCACATGATGTAAAAGAAAACATGACAAGCCTTCTCCTTTTGTTCCATGGTCCAGTTCTGATGCTGACATGCCTGTTGTAGATGCTCTTTGGGGTGGGCAGGGGTCAACATGGGCACTCTGACTAGTCTGAAACTATGCTACTACTACTAATAACAATAATAATAATAATAATAATAATAATTAATATTATTATTATGCCCTCGCCCAGAGTTGGCTGAGATGGGCACCAACCTTCCTGCGACCCTAATTAGGATTAGGTGGTTCAGAAAATGATGAATGATATTATTATTAGGTGGCACAGAGGCATAGTAGTGGTTAGTATATCCACCCCACATCCCTCAAAAAAGGTCCTGGGTTTGAGTCCTGGGTTTAGGCATCCTTTGTGGAATTTACAAGTGCTTGTTTGGGTTTCCTCCAGGTACCCCAGCTTCCTCCCACAGCACATTAATTGCTAATTGGCTATTCAAAATTGCCTGTAGGTGTGAGTGTGAATGGTTGTGTATGATGGCCCTGCAATGGTCTGGCAAGCTGTTCAGCCAGTTTTGGCTGAAATCCCTGCAACCCAAATAGAATTGAGCGGTTTGGCAAATGAGTGAATGAGATTATTATTTTTTTATTATTATTATTATTATTATTATTATTATTGTTGTTGTTGTTATTAATTTATTAATTCACAGTTAAAAAAGTCTCAGAAAGCACATGTCTATCCTATTATTGTTGAACAAAATTAATTTGTTGCTTTAGGCTGTGTCCTGACTAGACTAAACATTCTGAACACTTAAACGTTAGAGTTAAACAGATTTCTGTTGCTGTGGCCAGGATGTAAATTATCCATCATGTGTTTATTTTGTAATGATTTATATTGCTTATTGAAAGTTTGTTTCTTTTTTTATGCATTTATACATGTATCATCAAGACACTGCTCTTAACCACCTGTAGATAAAATATACAATACATAACAGAAAGAGCATCTCTGCACTGTTATGATGAAAATCCCATCATAACATGATCAAACCCACCCAAGTCCTGTTTTTAATCAACATGTTTTCTCAGACTGTTTAACATAACAGGTAGCCATGTGGTTGCAGAAAGAGTGAATCACACGTTCAAAATAAGAACTTCCTCGCTATGATTCCAGCATCTTTTCCCACAAAACAGCTTGTGTTCAATATAAGAAGCAGAGACGCTTATATCCAACAGCATTATACTATATAGAAAACCTGACAAATTGCATTAATCTACAGCACAGAATAACTCAAGAAAATCTCTCAGTATGTTTATTAATCTGTGGAGAGATACAAAGTTGTCAGGATTTTCTTTTCAGGTCAATTATTTACCAATAATATTGAAGCATTTACCCTTGCCTATTTTTTCAGTATAATTTTACACCAATAAAACTACTATAATGCTGCAGTTACATAGTTCTAAAACACAAATGCATAAAAGAAGTAATCTTTTCTCTGGCCTGTATTCTCCAGGTGTGAACCTTTGGGTCTCAATTAGGAAAAAGAATTAAAAGAGAATAATTTTTATGTTTTACTTTTACAGTTTCAGACATTCAAACACTTGATCACATGGATAGAAAAGTATGTTTTACATTCAATAACTGCTTAACAAATGTACATTAGGCATATGTTATTAGTTACAACACACAGACTTAACAAAAAACTGATGCCAAAGAAGCATTTACTGAAAATAAGCCAAGAAGAAGAAGAAAAAGTACAACAGGAAGATCTAAGACAGACCCGTTGACTCCACTTTGCAACTTTGGAGTTGTAATTTCTAACTAGTGGTTAAGCTGCTAAATAAAAATTCCAAACAAACAAAAGATTCACTCAGAATTTTTTCTGAATGTGAATAATAACTACATTAGCAAAATCAGAAAATCTCTGGCCCTTTTTTAACTTACCATCATAGCTTGCCTCCAAAAGTCCAAACTGTTCCAGAACCTTTACAAAAAGAACAACTACCACCAGCACAGCGATCATCTCTAACCCCTCCAAGTTCATGGCGCTGAGTAAGTCATGTCATGGTGTGAGTGCTGCTCTGGATACAGAACACTGTGCTGAGAACTACATGTAGAGACTCTGTCTCTTCACATCCTCAGTGAAGACAGAGAAGAGGAGGAGAAGAGGAAAGACAGGGAGGGGCAGAGCTGGAAGAGGGGCAGTGAAAACAAGGTGGAGTGATGAGGAAGACAAAGACAAAATAGATAAAGCTAAAGGGGACAATAGAAAGTGATAAGGGATCTTTGGATTGGTATTAGGCAGGAAGAACTAAATGATTTTTTCCCCCCTGTTATAATCTACAATAAAGAGAATGTCCCTGCTGAATTTATCTTTCCCCAGCGGACACACAGAGAATTAGATAATGCTTTAGCCAATCTCATGAGACCTGGTGTCAGGCTATACACAGTGTGTATAACCCTGAAGCTCTACACACCTCAGGACACTGTCACATTGAGCATCTGTTACCAAGGAAACTGGTCCTGAAACAAATACAGTAAGGATGCTAGACACGATCATGCTCGACGTGATGACTGTTCCCAAAATATTGCATTACATTTCATGTCAAACTCACTATTATGTAGCATCCCTGTGGGAATTACAACTAATATGAAGTGCAACAATTGTGTGTTTAAAAATAAAGCTGGAGAATATGACAGTACAACACACTCTTAAAGGCAGTATAGCAAACTGCATGCTTTTTTTTTGTTGTTGTTGCAAACATACTTGTGTGTGTTCAAGCCTCTCTCTTTCAGAAGGTTGATGCAGTTGTTTAAAGGACAGCGCATTCTTCTTTATCGCTGTTATAATCACACAATTCTGTTGGATTTGATTATGGCAACAGTCCGTTGGTTTCCCTGCTAATGAAGCTGGATTAATGCAATTAAATGAGCAGCCACCTCACCTGATTGCCTACAAGGTCAAGCTGTCACACATGATTAATTAATCATTTTTTGTAAAGTAAGCACTGAAAAAGTTGGGAACACTAAGCAATATGAGCATTTAAAGTGTCAGAAGAAAGGAATTCTTGATAACACAGAAGCTACATTGGGCAGAAACATAAATTACAAACCAGTCATTTTTATGAGATTAAATTAAAAGCTCCAGAAGCACCAAGGAACAATGTTTTAAAAGTCTTGGAACCCTTAAAAGTCTTCAGATATGTTTTGTCACTTTAAAACCAGAACACATTCCTCTGGTCCATTTTTAATCCTTTGAATGTTTTGATGATTTTCTTTCCTAATTGGTTTATCATGGAGCGCAAATAAACATAATGAGCTTAGCCAGTTTGTGAATTGTAAACCGAAAATCTTTACAACATGCAGAGATTCTAATAAAAGATATTCACAATACTGCTTTTCCCACAAATTCTTCCTCAAGCTAATTTTTTTCATCAATCATGTGCAATTGGGAAGGCAAGCAGGGATTAAAGATTAGCTCAACCAGGGTTTTGATTGCCATCATCAAAAGCTCCCGTTGGATTCAATTATCATCTCTATGGTTTAGAGTCATCCACAAGTGCATGCTAAGCACACAATATTTTTGACATCAAGAACATTTTTTGTGTAACTGGCCATAAGTTTAATAATAACATAGCTCACTGTGTCAAGAAAAAGAAATCTTTATACTGAACACAATGTCTGGTCTGATAGTTCACATTTTATCATATTACACAGGTAAGAAAAAAACTCAACACATCCCACACACACACACACACACACACACACACACACACACACACACACACACACACACACAAAACCTGTCAGGTCCTGAGTGATTGCACCATGCAGCCCCACAAAGCCTACCATCAGGGTCCTTATCTATATTTAGAGTGAGCCCAGCTGCCACAAATAAAACTGTAACAGATAGCTCCCTAATCACAGTAGCCACAAGTGTACCATTTTTGCCAAGACCATTGTTTGTTCTTCTAATAAAATGGTTACTGGTTTTATATAAAAAAAAGAGACGGTTGAAATAGCTTTTAATAAAACTTAAAAACTCTGACAAACCAGTTAGCCAACGACAAATCGCACTAATTAACTAACATTAGCATACGTATTTAGCTCTTTATTTGCACTTGGACCAATTTGCATATGTTTAATATTAAAAACATTAAAAAATGTTTTTTTTATATTTCCATGCAATTGTCTGTCCAACATAATAACTGTTTAAAGTGTAGGTCAAAATAATATTAGACAATTTCAGTATATTACAAAGCGCCGCTGCGTTCTTTTTTTACTTAATTTACACTAAAATTACGACAATGAAAGTCGGACATATCTGGTCAAGTTCAGTTACTGGCTTCGCAAATAAATATTACAAATTCGTACTACTGTTTTTGTAAAAAAAAAAAAAAAACAGTTTTACTTAAAACCTGTTTTTATAAATAATTTTGGAGTGTGAAAAGGATGTTTAATGTGTGTTTTTTTGTAATTTTGCTATATTTGGACACACAAAAAAATAAATCACCTTTTTAATGAGATGGGCCTCTGAACGTAACGTCTGTCAAGATCCATATATACTTGGTTTTAGTAAACTGGAAAGAAGGTAGCACTGGTTGCAATCAATAAAAGAATTGTCCTTAAAAAATCCATACAGGTAGTTCTATCATATACACATGAATAAAACACAGGTGAAATGTCTGTCAAACCAATTACATGTTATGTTCATTTATAAATTGTTTCACGCATCAGTGGAAAAAACCCTGAAGCCAAGACCCAGTCTCATGAATATTTATTACTTCTGGACATGCTCAGTGGACACTTTTCCGACTTCCTTGACTTTAGCCACAGTTGATGTGATGTGTCCGTCAATGTTCCGTGACATTAATTTAAAGTGTCTAGAATTTATTCTGTGGACAATATTATCCTTTGACATTAACATTGATTGTTTTCTTTACTGTTTAGAGTCCTAACTTTGTAAATTGAGAAGAATTTTGATTGATTTTATGGTTTTCAAAATTTTAATAAAGGCCCACCAGAATGTACCCAAGACGAAATAATGAGCCATTTATTTCTGTCAAAGCCAGTACTTGACTTTTGTTCATTCATTCACCAAACCACTTAATCCCACTTGAGTCACGGGGAGGCTGGATCCTATTTGGCTGACTCTGGGCAAAGGCTCAGCTCACCAATCCATCGCAGTGCAACACATACACAACCATTCACACTCACACCAGGTGCAATTCGGAATGGCTAATTAAACTGTGAATGCCTTTGGACTGTGGGAGGCAACTGGAGTACCTGGAGGAAACCTACGCAAGCACAAGGTAAACATGCAAACTCCACAAGGAAATGCTCTCACCGAGCCTCGAACTCAAAACCAGGACTTTTTTGCTGTGAAGCAGATGTGCTAACCACTACACCACCATGCCACCCTACTCACACCCTACACCCTAAACACAACCATGTTGTGATTTCTCATCATAACATGGTTGTGTTTATTTTACCATATTTTACACCCTGACATAAATCTGTCCAAACAGATACATGAGGGAGGAGATTTATTATGATTCTAAATTAATTAATTAATTCATTCATTCATTCATCTTATTCCGCTTCTTTCGGGGTTGGATCACGGGGGCAGCAGCCTAAGCAGTGAGGTCCAGACATCCCTCTCCCCAGCCACTTCCTCCAGCTCTTCTAGGAGACCGAACGGCACATAACAACGGGCCCGGTATTCCATATTCCCGGACACACCCGACCCGAGGGACACGGTCGAAAGTCTTCTCCAAGTCCACAAAGCACATGTGGACTGGTTGGGCAAACTCCCATGCCCCCTCCAGGATCCTGCAGAGTGTGTAGAGCTGGTCAAGAGTGCTGCGGCCGGGACGAAAACCACATTGTTCCTCCTGAAACTGAGGTTCAACTATCGTCCGGATCCTCCTCTCCAGTACTCCTGAATAGACTTTTCGGGGTAGGCTGAGGAGTGCGATTCCACTTAAACAGGGGTACTACAACCTTGGTTTGCTAATCCAGATGTACAGCCCCCGATGACCACGCGATGTTGTAGAGACGTGTCAACCAAGACAGTCCTACCACATCCAGAGTGTTGAGGTATTCAGGGCGGATCTCATCCATCCCCAGGTGGATGATTCTAAATTATAATTTTGAAACTAAGGATTTTCCCTGTTCTTCCCATGCTTGGGTGAGTTGACTCTGGGTATTCCAGTTTCCTCCAACAGTCCTACAGCGTCTCTTCCATCCATCCATTAACTGTATCACTTTTCATCACGGTCAGGGGGAATTCAGCTGAAGCCAGGCCCAGCTGACTTCAGGTGACCTGTTCAGGGTTCGTCTGTCTATTACAGGACAATCTCTTGTGTTAGCCAAAGTCACAAAGAATTAAAGATTATTTATTCATTCATTCATTCTTTATTCTCTCTCTCTCTCTCTCTCGTTCTCTCTTTTTTTTCCAGATAGCATTTTCTTCCAAGTCTCTTATGCTGCCTGTGACTCAGCATGAGTCACATGCAGTCTGTGTTACTTCATCATAAAATACATAAACTTGTTGGTCTGTCAGTTTCAATATGCAAATGCAGGCCATGCAAGACAAGTTTATCAGGGAACGGGGTAAACATATAGGTTTGGGGAACATTCTAACTCAAATAATATAACTTGGATTTCTTGATAAGGCTAAAAGTGTAGACTGTTTCTGGTGTGTGTTGTACTTACCACCTACCGTTCAACACAGAGTTTCAAAAAAGGTGACTAATTCTGAATGGAGATATTCATTATCAAATAACATCCAGTCTCCTGAAATGAATTAATCATTAGTAATAAAAGCAAAACAACATCAATTTCCTTTACAGACTTTGTTTTGATTCAAAACTCAACAAAGCCATTTAGACAGACACAGCCATGGTAATTATTCAGACTTCACTGTGTATCTTCATTATCACTGAATGTCTAATATTTGATAAATGTGTCAGTTAGCATGTGGAGTTAGTGGCATTAAATGTAATTAATATCCCCAATTTGTTACTGTGTTTATGCTAAGAGTTCCTAATGGCCTTTAAACAATTTAATGAATGTGTGTGCTTTCTATTATCTGTAAAATGAACTCATGATTCAAAAATAAACTGTGTTCAAAGGCAACAACAGTTATGAATAACACCTAATTACCATAAATAAAACCGCATAATTTAATGACTTTAAAACATCCTCAAATTGCAATATTCAAATCTTTGTTTACTTTATATAAGCTTACAGAATAGATTATAAAACTATTAATTTCTTTACACATCATTCAATCAAAGCTGTGCAATATGCATTAAGTGTCTCATCTTAGCAAATCCCTGAAGGAGCTTGCATGGCTAGACAAGGCTCTGCTGCCCTCAAGTGGACAATTTTCTCTCAGTGAGGGTAAATTAAAAGAGCAGAGGTAGAAGAACCGCAAATGCTTTACTCTTCTACTGGACCTTCAGTTTTAAAGAGAGATTACTTCTTTGCTGTATCACAGTCTATTAACTCTTATTTGCATGAACCAGCTGTTCATGGTGTACCCCGCCTTCACCCACTGTCAGTTGAAAAAGGCCCCAGCCGAAATGTTCTTTCAGTCACCATTTTGATGAAAAAAAATCACTAAAGTACTATAAAGTTTGTTGAATTTAAAAAAATACTGCCCTATGCCTCATTTTATTTAATCAATTTATATAGCTCCACATGATGAAAAACAAGTCCTAGTTTTCCGGCATGGGACACCTTTACTATTCGTCATGTGTAAATATTCAGAAACTTGAGAAAGAATATATATGTTATGCATATTGTGACAGAAACAACATGAAAATCATATTATTAATTTTTACTTCTGTGAAACACAATTGTCCTTATTACTGTAAAACTGAAAATAATGCATTGAGTTCTTGGTATTAAAAATATTTCTCAGAAAAGTTCCCTTATATATTAACCAGTGTTTAAATTCACACCATTTTTATCAAAGTTCTAAAAACAATGTATTTTACAGTATCCATGTTTATAACAGATTTAAGCATGTGCCTGATATACAATGTCAGCAGTAGCTTATTTATGGTGTAGAGGTTTGCACATGCGCCTCACTGCAAGAAGGCCTGGGTTCAATTCCCGGTCTAAGGCGTTTCAGTGTGGAGATTACATGTTCCCCCCACATTTGCATGGGTTTCCTCCAGGTACTCCAGTTTCCTCCCACAGTCCAAAGACATGCACATTAGACTAACTGGCTGTTACAAATTGCCCCTTGGTGTGAGTGTGAATGGTTGTGTGTAAGGTTGTCGTGTACCCCACCTTTACTGTGTTGGCTGAGATGGGCTCAGCCTTCCTGCAACCATAATAGGAGTAATCAGTTCAACAAAAGATAATGATGATGGTGATGATGAGTAGCTTTCATTTAACTCATCAGTAGATTTTGGTTGGGCAGGAAAATATTAATAATGATACAGCTTCAAAGAAAATTAGGTTGAGAGACTGTCAAACTGGGCGAGGCAGACACAAAAACCTAATATCATTATTTAGGATTCAGTACAGTTTACAGCCTAAGTAGATCCCAGAAGACAGACAGAAATTACTTCACAAAATTTCACTTCATATTCCCCCTTTGCTCAAAATATTTTCAATTAATTTTCAATGAATTAATGTTTTTTAATTTGATGCAACAATATTTAATTAAGAATTATACTATTTAAGACATCTTGGGTGTAATTTTGAGAAGGATTAGTAATATTTTTTCTTTAAAAAGAAGAAACTTGAGTTGACATGTTTTCTGCATGGCAAAAAATGGCCTGACTAATCCAAAAGGTGCACTACATGCAGATTAGGTCAACTGTTTACTCTAAATTGCTCATGTGTGTGAATGTAATTCGGAATAGTTGTTCATCTCTGTTATCCTAATAGATTGGTGAACTGCCTACAGTGTACTCCACCTAAGTCGAATAAGTGGTATAGAGAGTGGATGAATGGCTTTTTTGTTTTTGCTTTAATGAAATTCTGCATTGTGCATATCCGGCATGTACTTGTAATCTTAAAATCCACTTTGGGATAAAAACAGTGTCATCTGAACAAATGCTATGTTAGAAAAGACTAGGCATGAGGAAAATTTTACCTCTTGATCAAAACAAATAATGTTCAAAATATCACACATTTGCTTACATTTAAATAGACCTAGAAATAGTGAAGAATCTTTCATTCGAAATGTTCCATAAACATACTGTTTATTTCCAATTTTACATGAAAATATTTTTTACAGGGTCTCATTGTATTTTACAATAGAAATAGTTCTGTACATCATAGACACACTGGCTCTACTTCTATTTTCTAAAAAAAAATTGGATATTTTCTAAACTACAAAACAAATCTAAATCTGTAATATTTGTTAATTTATGCAAACCATTATTTAGCTGAAAATGTACAAAGAAAGGATTATTTAGATATTTTTAATGATCAACTTCAATGTATTTTGCAAATATATCCAAAGTCAGATATTTAATGCCTGTGAGACGCTTAACCAAACTTGGGATAGAGTTAAAAAAAGATCAAAAAGTAAACAGAATATGCAGGTAATAGTCCTAAAGTAATTTGTAGCAGGTGAGGTACCATGATTGGGTTTATAAAATTAGCATCCAGCAAAGGCTGAGTGGTTGGGTCATGTCTCACTCATTGCTTTGTGCCAAAATGCATTAGAGAACTGTTAGTCAGTTCAAAAGGAAAATGTCGCAGTGCAAGACTGCAGAGAATTTAGGTTCTTCTGAATCTACAGTACATAATATTGTAAAGATGTTCAGGGGTGAATAAGGGGCAAGGTTGAAAACCACTGCAGGGTTTGCATGACCTTCAATTTCCCAAGTGGCATTGCCTGAGATACTATCATGGTACTGTGACAAATATAGTCACATGAGCTTGAGAACACCTCTGTCACTTATCACAGTGTGCCACTGCATCCGGAAATGCAACCTGATGGACTGTTGAGCAGCTCAAGCCTTACATCAAGCAAGAATAGAAAAATTGCCAATTTAAAAATTACAACAATTAGTATCCTCACTTTCCAAATGTTTAAAAGGTAAAATTAAAAGGAAAATTAATGTAATACAATGGTAAACATGCCTCTGTCCCAACTTTGGTTGAATGTGTTGTAGGAATCAAATTATAACTTTGTTTTTATTTACAAAATACAACTATTTGGGTCAGTAAAATTATTAAAAATCTTTTCTTGGTAGGCTTAATTTTCTTAATTAAATAAAGGTTAATGTGAATAACCAAATAATTTTTTCTAATTTTCAGGAAATGGATTAGTACTTAAGAAATGTCAACTTAATATTTTTTTGCTAGAAATTTTGATTACCAGCCATAGCATAGTTTTAAATTACCCCAATGTGGCACAAAAATGTAGCCTATGATCACCTGCCCTCTCCACTGCTCAGCTTCAAAAGGAAAGGTACACAGACTAAGGAAAGATGTGCTTAGATGCTGACACAGTGTGCTGCTATAAGTGCTTGTTGCAGTAGTTTTCTTCTTGCTATTGGGTGCAATAATAATGTTAAAAACTGTAGGTACTAAGTAGGTCAGTGAGCATACTGCTCGATTGACGGCACATAAAAAAGCTAATCAATAGATTATTGACTTAACACCAACTTTCAAATATCTTATAAACACACACACACACACACACCTACACACACAGTGTTGTTTTGTTAAAAAAATTAATTCATACGCCAAAGCACTTAATACTAATAGGGTTGTGGGTAGGCCTATCTCAGCCAATACTAGGCAAAGAGGAGATACACCCTGAATAGCTTGCCAGACCATCGAAGGGCAAACACACACACAAACATTTACACTCACACCTAGTGGCGATTTGGAACAGCCAATTAGGCTAATGTGTATGTCTCTGGACTGTTGGAGGAAACACAAGCACGTCACTATGTTTTTTAAAAATGTGTTTATTAATAGATCAGCATATCACACATTGCCTTTAGAATATGGTTGTCTAAGCAGGACTTAGGGTTTCATAAGCTTAGCTCCAGAGCATTATCGTATTGGGAAGTGCATGTATAAAATAGTGTGCAATCACTACCCTGCACTGAGTGACAGCTGCTCACCCTGCAGTGGGCAAGAGTACTTGTGTGTGTTCTGTTTGTCCTGTTTATCAGCAAAAACACCAGAAGGACTAGGATGGAACAGGAGCCAGCAGCACAGGCCAATTGGTGAGTGACCAGGGAAACAAATTCAATTAGAGGAAAAAGCAAAAGGAATGCAAGTGGGTCTGCCATAAGAGAACTATGCACCTTCTGCCACTACTCTACAAATAAGCAGCATGAGCTCCTCCCACCTACTTAGTCACTTTTGGTTAAGACTGAAATTGAAGCAGAAATGCAAAGTGAGACACGACCCAGCTAAGAGCTCTTAATAAGAGTAGGACTGTAGCCCCTGTAGTATTCTTCAAATGCATCATGTGTTTGCCTCTAGGTATTATGCCAGAGTAATTCTGCTACATAAGAGGCACCACTGAAACACAGGAGCTCTTCAGAAAGCTGTGTAGGCGGATGAGAGGATGGCGCCACAGCCATCAGAGTGGCACCAAAACATCATGATCAGTGTTGTTTAAAAGCAAGTACACATTATTCATCAAAGGTCACTGGATATGCTCCTATGATGACTCAAAAATCCTGGTGAGTTTTTGCACCAAGGACATTATACTACAGATAAAGAGATACACATATTGGTTTTGTTTTTTATTTTCTGTAGTTACACAAGGACTCACATACGCGCACGCACAGTGGGCAGCTACACTGTGGTGCCTGGAGAGCAGCTGAGGGTTAGGGGCCTTGTTCAAGAGCACTTTAGCTGTGACAGTGGAAGAAGGGGAGGGGAAGTCTTCCCCCCACCACCACACATTTTCCTGCCGGTCCGGGAATCTGCCTAGCCACAAACCGGTCAGGTGGTGTTTATTTTATGGCTGAGATATATATATATATATATATATATATATATATATATATATATATATATATATAT